>JAODXP020000683.1:0-19171 GCA_027497455.2 Sardinella longiceps | reverse complement strand
AGATAAATGGTTTCCTTTTGTTTAGCGGCCATGAGTGAAACAAGACAGGAATACTAAGCAAAAGCAAAAAAAAGAAAAAAAAGGTGGGACTAAAATGACTCCATTTCCCGTACACAAGCTGATCTTTACCCTGTGTTATGATGTGATTACGGTACGCATTGCGGAAGTATTGGCCATCAATAGAATCTCTGAGGCAATAAAGATATAATGCGGTTTATATTAACTTTACATGAACTAATTTTGCTACAGTGTAAAGCAGGCCAGATAGAGACAAAGGTAGTTGCACAGAGCATGAACAACACATTTTGAGAAAGGGAAGTGGAAACAGAATTGTTGCTTTTTTTTGTACATACTGTATAATAATGGATGTCGCTTTCTGGTTGCTTGGTTTATGTTCCATTCCTCTGTGGGTAAGTCAATTTCCAAACAATTCTGTTTGTGATCTAGTTGTAGGTGTTCCTTTGACATAAAAGCCAAACAAACATAGATAGATAGAATTGAATATGTTTTCATATTTGTCTGCAACTGACCTCAGCTAGTTAAATGTTTGTATACTGTATAAACATGCTCAGCTATCCTGTGTTTAAAACCTAACAGGTTGTAGTATAAACAGCTTAAAGTTCACAGATTAAGGTATTTTGGAGAATGATCAAGGTCTAAGAAATATGAAGTTGAACTGTGGATATGGATGGAACTGTACTGGATAATTGTCTGCAAGCTTATGATATGCTCACTGATGTGTCAGTATTTAATGGTTGAATATTACCAGTTTAAGCTGCATCTACATCTACAGTATGTATGAAAATGTGGAATCCTCACAAAAACAGCATTTTAGATTCTTACAGTACAGCCTATACTGTACGTTACTTATGGCTAAATCTATTTTTTAGTGTGTATGCGCAACTCCGGCTGTTGTTGACATTGCCCCAGCGGCCACACCTGAAGCTATAAAGTCATATCCAGAATGTGAGTTTTGCATATCATGCACCATCATTTTTGTACATCACAATGTACCAGAATATAAGAGCAAAGAGCAAAGAGAAAAACAATCCTGGCAAAAAGAGACAAAATGCATTGCTTTGGCTTGACTGTGATGAACTATGGTAGGAGAGGCTGTGCACACCCAAAGAGTTATCATGAACATGAGACATGGCTGTGATCTCAATACGAAAATCTAAAACTTAGAAATGACCACTAAAACATTAAAACAGGAGTCTGTGTGTGTGTGTGTGTGTGTTGGGGGAAGGGGAGGTTTTATAAAGTCCATATCAGAAGATTAGGAGAACGGTTCAAGGATCATAAACCACTCACTAATAGCCACTTACTAATAGTCTCGACCTTCTTCCTCTTTATGTTGACCTCATTGGAATAATGGTAAAAAAGTGAAACATCATGAATTTATAATGAAAAAGTAATAACACTGGTAATCAAAACAGTAATAAACAGTAATATTAAATATTTTTTTGCTGAATGTGAATCTGCTTACAAATGGAGAACATGGGTGTTATTGATCTGTGTTAAAGTGATTTGATACAATCTTGCGCAAGGAATTGTGGCACATTTGCTCCCAGCAGAATAGGCTCAAGGAGGTTTGAAAGGAAACATTGAAGCACCTAAGCACCTAATTTAGAGAACCACAAGTAACCTACTTAATACTATTGAGTCATTTCATTAGAGAATCTGAAAGCACCAAGGGCCTTCAGGACCTTGGGCCCACTGGCGGCCTCATCTGGTTGACAGAAAACATTGCAGTGATATTCTACAGTTTTTAAATCCAAATTTAACTAGCCTATCTTAATCAATAATAAAAAACCCATAAGATATTCAAAATGAAATTGATGCCAAGCAGATCATATACTATAAACTAATAATGGAGTGCCTCAAACCTCACACAGCATTGTATTATTAGTATCTTTCCAAAATATCTCCAGTATTTCTGTTTGCCTGTTCCTGCTGTCAGTGTCACAAAATTAATGAATCTTAGAGTACGATTACGGTGAGAGCAGAATCTTCCCTTCCCTACTCACTGGACTTTGCTGCTCTGCTGTTCTGTATTTAGTTCCACAGGATGTGTCTGGAGACATTGTGCCAGAGCGTGCTGAGCTGCGTGCAGTAGGTATGTACTAGTTTATTTGATTTAGATTGTATTCAAGTGTTAACCTTTCAAAAAGTATTTACTTTTGTGATTCAATTCAATTAACAAAAATTATAGATTTTAGTTTGATATGAGTCTTTTTAATTGTGGAGTGATCAATCTCCCATTTTATCTGTTCAGGTGTTGCTTGCAATCTTCTGCATTCAGCAATGAAATACAATTCTCTGTCTTACTGTGACCATCCATCTCTCTGTGTTTCTGTCTTGTCCATCTTCTCCCTTCAGGTCCACCTGATGTTACCGGGGTAACTGTGGTATCCCGCTCTGAGAATTCTCTAGTCTTGGAGTGGGACAAAGTCAACAACGACAATAGCTATATTTACTTGTTGAGTAACAGCCTCGGAGATGAGTACATTGTCCAACCATCAGGAACAGGGACCACAGTGACATACACAGTCACACCTCTCTCTCCTGGGGCAAAATACTCCTTCACTCTCCACACGGTGCTTAATGATGTCCTTAGCTCAGGGTTCGCGTTTACAGCAGTTACAAGTAAGTTTGCTCCACACTGCCACAGGCTCAACCTATTTATTTCAATGGAACCACATGCACGCTTTTCTGTATTGTGTTCCACAATATCATTTGACCAACATCACCATTCACTAGCTTTTTTCTTTAGAATGACTCAGGCCATTATCTAAACAATCTCTTTCTTTTTTTAGTAATCATGTTAATTAAAACCCAATTTCTCTGTGTTAAAGCTTCAGCTAAGCTGAAGTTACTGTAAGTTTTCAAAAACCTGTCACTTATTTTATCCTCATTTGAACATTCCAGTAGCTAGACCACATCAGCAATTGCAAAAAATGGTCTGTTCATACTGTTGTCTGTGTGGTATACATATGTATCTACTATATGTTGTGGACCAGCTTGTTATTTAAAGTTACAGCCTTGAATCTCTTTCTATTTGCAACCATGCATGTCTCTGTGTCTATCTCTTCCAAACTCCAGCTCCCTCTAATGTTGCCCAGGTAACTATGGTTTCCCGCTCTGAGACTCATCTAGAGCTGCAGTGGGACAAAGTCAACAACAACAATAGATATGATTACATACTGAGAGACAGCAGTGGAACAGAGACCACCATCACTGGATCAGCTGCAGGGAGTACAGTGACACACACAGTCTCATCTCTCTCTGCTGGGACAACATACACATTCACTCTCTACACTGTGTTTGAGGGAGTGAGAAGCGCTGGATATCAGTTTTCATGAGGTTACAAGTAAGTTGTCTTTCCTTATGCACTGTGTTTGAGAGAGTTCTTGACATTCACTTTTTTAGGTCCCCCAATGGATTCAAATCTTCCTCATTAATTGTATTCAGGAATTAAGTATAATATACTGCTTACATCTCTTTGTGTTTCTGTTTGTCAACCCCAACCCTCCGCCAGCTCCCTCTGATGTTGCCCAAGTAAATGTGGTGAAACACTCTGAGACTCACCTAGAACTGCAGTGGGACAAAGTCAACAACAACAACAAGTATGATTACATACTGAGCGCCATCAATGGAGCAGAGGCCACCATAACTGGATCAGCTGCAGGGCCCACAGTGACACACACAGTGTCATCTCTCTCTGCTGGGACAAAATACTCTTTCACTCTCTACACTGTGTTTGAGGGAGTGAGAAGCACAGGATTTCAGTTTTCAGAGGTCACAAGTAAGTGTTCTTTCTTTACATAAATTCTTGTAAAATACATATGGCTTGCTTCAAGAAAAACAAAGCATGTCTTTACATTTCTTGTTTGTTTTTGTTTTTTTCCTGTATTTCCAACATTTCAAAAAGAATTTGCTCTAATAATAACTAAGGTTGTTTTGAACATGGCCTGATTAGAAGCTATCTTATCTTCCTACGCACATCTGACACTTGCTGTGTCACTTTAGCACTTGCACTTTATAGCCATCAGCCATCATCCACCTCTGAGCCTTATTACTAAATGTCCATGTCTTCAATCCAGGTCTTTTGGCCACTGTATTATTTGTAATGTTGGTGTGTCTTTCTTTGAGCCTTTAATGTATAGCTATTGTATAGCTATGTCTAGCTAATTGTACAGTATGTGTATATTATGTGTAGTATTTGTACAGAATAGTACTATACTGTATGTCTTTTGTTAAGTATATAGAGATCTAACACCTACCAAAGTCAAACTCCTTGTGTACAATATTGGCCAATAACTCTGATTCTGATTCTGATGTTACAAAAAAATGTCTGTAATAAGGGCTTAATAATTTTGACCTCCTTTAAAAAAAACAGTCATCACTGTTTTTACTTCACTTATGCTGCAACCATCCTCTGTGTTTCTGTTTGTTTCCCTCCCCTTCAGCTCCCTCTAATGTTGCCCAGGTAACTGTGGCAAAGCGCTCTGAGACTCAGCTAGAGCTGCAGTGGGACAAAGTCAACAACAATAATTATGATTACATACTGAGAGACAGCAGTGGAACAGAGACCACCATCACTGGATCAAATGCAGAGACCACAGTGACACACAGAGTCTCATCTCTCTCTGCTGGGACAGAATACACTTTCACTCTCTACACTGTGTTTGAGGGAGTGAGAAGCACAGGATATCAGTTTTCAGGCATTACAAGTAAATGCCTTCAGATTATCTCACATGATCATCAGAAACATGTAGAAATGTGTGAAAACAAACAAAGGGAAACAACAGAAAGCAAGCAGTACTCTCCACTTGGGGTTCAGAAAATGTGGTACATAGGCATACATTAATTAGTGAATGTTGAAACTATGTACTATGTTGTTTTTCTGAAGTGCTGACTGTGACAGGCTGGAAATCAATATAAACAGTAAGACACTATGAATATATAATCATTTACAATTTTATCGTTTTTCTGTCTGTTGTTCATCCCCTCCCCTTCAGGACCCTCTAATGTTGCCCATGTAACTGTGGAATCCCGCTCTGAGACTGAGCTAGTGCTGCGGTGGGCCAAAGTCAACAACAACAATAATTATGATTACATACTGATAGACAGCAGTGGATCAGAGACCAACATCCCTGGATCAGCTGCAGGGACCAAAGTGACACACACAGTCCCATCTCTCTCTGCTGGGACAAAACACTCTTTCACTCTCTACACTGTGTTTGAGGGAGTCAGAAGTAATGGATTTCAGTTTTCAGGGGTTACAAGTAAGTTTTCTCTCCTTACTGAAATTCCTGTAAAAAGTATTTGGCCCGCCACAGTGAAACTGTGTTTATTTTTACATTTCTTGTTTTATTGATGTTTTATTTCATGTATGTCAAAGGATTTACTGAGTAAATGAGATCATATAGTTTTTCTGGAGATGACTCGATATGAAGCCACTGCTCCCGAAATGATGTCTCTAATAATGCTTCAACAGTTTGTCCCCCTTTGAAAACTAAAACGAATATCCAGTTATACTTTTTTTAATTGCTGAAAATCAATAAGGCAGCATTATAGTGGTAATGCTTGTAGGCTAGGCATCCCTAGTAGGCTATCAAAAGGCCAAGGATGCTTATAATGCTTTGTGACACTTCAAGTTGTATAGGCCTCCAATACTGTATAATGCCTTATGAGTAGTACAGACAGTCATGAGAATTTAGAAACAGTTATGAGTACTAATGAATACTGCTAATCGAATGGTCTCAAATCGATCTTCTTGTTATCACTGATTCTACAACTGGTTATCAAATGGTCTCAAATCGGTCTTCTTGTCAGCACTGATTTTACATCACTCATGCTGCAACCATCCTTCTGTGTGTCTGTCCATTCCCTCCCCTTCAGCTCCCTCTAATGTTGCCCAGGTAATTGTGGCAGACCGCGGTGGCAACCATCTACAACTGGAGTGGGCCAAAGTCAACAACAACAACAACAACAACTATGATTATGTACTGAGATACAGCAATGGAACAGAGACCACCATCACTGGATCAGCTGCAGGGCCCACAGTGACACACACAGTCTCATCTCTCTCTCCCAGCACTAAATACTCCTTCACTCTCTACACTGTGTTTGAGGGAGTGCGGAGCCAAGGGTTGACATTTTCAGCGAGTACTGGTAGGTCATAGATTTTTTTTTTCCATACTTAAATTCCATTAAGTGATTCCAGTGCAGAAATGGAAGTATACTAGTACAGTAGCCTACATGTCACCAAGGTGCACAAAATGGGGATTTCAGTTTCATTCAAAAATCTAAAATGCCTAAAAAAGCCTAAAATGTTGCGTAGTGTACCTTTAATTTATACTTTCATGTACTAGATGCAGGGTGATGTAAGTTCTGCGAGGGATGATAATGTAAAAACATCCTACCTTATCAAGATATTAAATCTTCTGTTAAAACTTCTGCCTCCACGTCTCAGTTCATACAGCAGCCAGTGTGACGGTGACAATGCGGGCGGAGACGGAGTTGACACTGGAATGGAAAACAGCAATGGACACTGACTACATGCTGATGGATGACTCTCGCATAAACACCACATTCTCCCCTCCATTAGCAGAAACAGTGAAACACACACTGTTATCTCTCTCCCCTGGGACACAATACAACTTTGTTCTCTTCACAATTTTTGAAGATCTGAGTAGCACATATGGATTCACCTCTGTAACAAGTAATGTCCGTTTTTTTCTTCTTGGAATGCAATATGCTTTAACTCACATTGCCATTGCTTGACCTACAGATAATTTTGATGATTTATCTTTAAAATAGGGTGATGTTTCTGTCTGAGTTGCTAATAATACTGTTTTTCCCTCAAAGAAATCAATTGTGCCACTTGTCAATGGACCACCACCACCTCCACCATTGAGGGGCAGGTTCCAGGGCTGTTCTCCATGGCAAAAGCTACTAATGGCAGTGATGCTGATGCTGTGAGTGGCACTGTTGAGGGAAACCAAGTGTCCTTCAGTGACCTTTACCCTGGAGATATTTACAGTGTCACACTCTACTATGAGATAGATCAGGAGAAACTCACTCAATGTTCACACAGTTTGACTTTAGGTGAGTTTATTATTTTTCATTCTTGGTGTCCAAAATGGTTAAAATGCTGAGGTAGGTTCGGTGACAGAAAGGCATCAAGACATGTCAAAATACAAATGCAGAAAAGGGCGTTCAAAGCTACCTCTAATTTTGAAGGCAGCATAGATCCTTCATGCTGCTATCAACGTCCAAAATTAACAGTAATTCCAGCAGCTCAGCTATGGTGACCTACTGCTTCCACTCAATATCTCATAGCTCCACCACTTTGTCAGGTACCTGTGCATAGATTTAGGTTGGCACCGTCTATGAGCTGTGCAATGGGATTTTGGCATAGTAGCCAATGAGCTGCAATAGCTTGTTGTCAGACGAAACTGCAAGGCCAAATTGGTTTGCAAGTGGGGCATCAAGGTTTTTACCCAGGATACATGAAAGAAAAATATGCATCCATAGTCACACAGGTATTGTGTGGTAGTCCTATACATCACAATTGCCAAATAAGCAGATGTAGTTGCGTTCTGGACTTCTGTTGATGAAGGAATGGTTTCCAATGGGCTCGTCTTCAGACAGACCTGGGGTTTATCCAGGCTAATCTTTTACTGATTTCTGTTGCTCATCACAGTTCCTGCTGCCATCACCAGTCTGAATTGTAGCAGTAATGCCAACAGTTTTAATCTGACGTGGGAGAAGCCATTGGGTGTGTGGACTGAAGTAGAGGTGAATGTGTCAGGGAAAGACTCAGAATTAGTAACAGGAACGGGACTGAAGGTGACTGGACTGCAGCCTGCTACGGACTACAGTATCAGAGTCACAACACTCTCTGGAACCATGAGGAGCTCACCTGTGGAGACAACATGTAAAACTCAACCAAGTGGTCCGCCAAGTAATGGTAAGAATTTGATGTAAGAGCATTTGTTCTGTCATACAGTTGTGAAATGAGAGTGATATATTTGTGACAGAGCTGCTGTCCATTGCCACTGGGGTAGGACAATAAACAATATTTGACAATGTCAATTATTATATAACAGTAATTGACCTGTTTTGTGAAATGTTGTCTGTAAAGTAACTGAGATGTACTGTATGTCCACCTGATGTATAATGATCTCTCCTGTGTTCCTTCCTTCTCTTCTCTCCTCAGCCGTGAACTTGGTACCAGCGCTGGTCATCACACTGCTGGGCCTAGGAGTGGGAGTGTTGTTATAGTCCAAATTTCACAAGTAAATAAATTTATTTTACAGTATAACAAAATTATTCGGATAATCAAGTTTTTTTATTTCCAACTTACATGTAGCCCCCATTTACACCACAAGCAAAGCATTAGCGATCCTTAACAGTTGCTCTGTGTTCATACTATGCTTTGTACCTTCTCTATTTACCTCTAAAACGGTCTCCAGCATGAGGTGGCAACCACTTAGCCTGGGCGAAAGCGACTGCTGACTATGTCATACAGTCTGGCCCAACGCAATTGACATAGGTTTCCGTTTGGATATGACGTATTCTCTCGCCTGGCTCTCACGCCTACAACTTTCGCTTTCAGTATTAACAGATCTCTGGCAAGTTGATCTATTTTGACATCGTAGTGGCAATAAGTCCTCAAGATCATGGATGCTAATGTCATGTACCAATTTTGTGAAGGTAATTCGAAAGTGGGGGGAGAATAACAAACGCGTTCCTATCCTTTAGGACTACAAAAATTTGAGACATCGCTCTAAACTGTGTGCTGATTGGTTAAACCGTAGAGCAACCGAGGGAAAGGCAGCTAGGGGGACTTGGACCAGACTACGTACAGAGATAAAATGTTTAGCGGAGGTACGTAGGATGGCACCGCCAGGCTAGCAACCACTAACCACTGTTAAGTCGGTGGAGGCCTCTTCTGCTAGCTTCTAGCTTCTCCTTCGATACTATTGATTATCGCAAGGTGTGGCATGGTTTTAGCCGTAAAGTATATACAGGCAATATGCAGGCCCTTACCTGTTGACTTACATTTGAAATGAAAATCATTAAAATGAAAATCATCAATCATTGAAATGAAAATCATCGCAAGCACGTTACTGCTTGCGATGTGAATTGGTGATCTTATGACTTTTTTAGAAGTAAGCATGCACACAACAATACAGTGATGTTAAGAAATATTCTGTGACTCACCTCTCATGCTCTCCTTTGAAGGATGTGCTGACCAGACCTGAATCTAAAAGGTAGTCATTCTCCAAGTACCGTTAAGCCATCCCAGCCAGACAAAGGAACCAGTTCATAAACACAAGAAAAAATCCATTAATATTGGTGGAGCAAGAAAACAACTTCAATCATGCTGTCACACAGTGTAAATATTGTAAATGCTATCACTGTATGATTTTATGTTCTGAGTTTTCTGTTGTTTTGAGACAAAATAATTGAATGTATAAATAATTAAAGGAGAAATCCAGTGTAAGTGTGAGTGTAAATCAGTCCAGCCCTGTTGTTCAAACTCACCAAGTGCTGTAGGTAGGAAAAAGAATATGAAAATTTTATACAACATAGACCAAGCAGTGAACCAGCAACACTAAGTGAGGCATAATGGGGCATAACAACTTACTTTCATTCATTTTACCTCATTCAGTCAGCATTAGTAATCCGCTTGTTATTCGGTCTATGCAGCATCAGATTTTCTCGTTCTTTTAGACAGCATTCAGGTAGCCCAAACAACAGGGCTATTGACTGATTCGCTGTGATTTTCCTTTGAGATTTGTTAAAGAAGCCATTATGGCCACACCTGTATCGAGAATTCTTTGTCTTGTTTTTTTCTGCTAGATGTTTAATTTGATGCTCACTGTTAATGGCACAGTCCTCAAAATGCAAGAAAATATTAAATTATTTAATTCTGGTATTTTGTGTGCAGTTCAATGAGTCTGGTGTCTGTTTTCGCCAATGTGGCGTCCTCAAATGTTGTCTTACATAGACATAGACCAAAAAATGAACTGACAGGACAGCTAACACTAACTTTATGGGGGCCCAGAAAATCAAACAATTCAAACAATTTTCTGTTAATGCAGGAGATGTTTTAGTAAAATTTAAAGCATTCAATATCGAAGTCCTGAAATTGTGTCTCTGCACCTAGCTTGATTAGCATTTCTTGTTGTAAACAAATGTTGTTCAGTAATGTTGACTTGACACATTAGCATACTGATATTTTAAGGTTCACATATTAGCCCCTAATACATACCTAATTAATGTCTGTATTAGTGACTTGAAAGGCATGTGTTAGGCAATATTAATCATTTGTTAGGCGTGTTACCGGTTTGCAAAGTAAAGTTTCCAATAGGGTTTTTGACCATTCATTCTCAACTGGTGCAAGGTAAGCATAAAAAGCAATTAGTTAATCATGGAGGGATTTACTCAAATTCATCATAGGATTTTTTTTTTCAAAGCCTTTACAATGTACTGTATATACAGTATAGACCTTGTGACTGCAGAAAAATGCTTAGAGAAAGAATAACACCTAAATTATGTGTAGATAGCCTATACAGTAGTTGACATCACTTAAAAATACAAAAGGCATGGCACTTGTTTGCTTTCAGTAGTGAAATGCTTCCCTGAGACATGAAAAGCATGTTATATGCACAGAGTATTCAACTAGCTTTTAGCATTCACAGGCGCAATTTAGACTAAATTAGACAAGGGATATAGGATAATCTAGTTATCTGTTTGGATGTTGTAATCAATAGAATCACATAGGCTAGCTTCCAATTAAATTGAGGGCTCAAATTGAAATATACTGTGAAGAAGAGTTCTCTTGAGGTAGAAAGGCTTAAAATATCACTATCAATAAGAGAAAAAAAGTTTCATGGGATCTGGATTGGGATGGGTGTACAAATCCTCACTTGTTCATCAAACATCAAGAAACCTCTTGAACAAGATCCACAATAGGCCAATCCAAGTTGATATGAAAGGGGACAGGAGAGAGAAATGCAACCAAGACTTGGACAAAGAATTTTAGATAATGTTAGTCCACTTTGATGCATGATTATTTCACCCTCCACTGTTGTTGGACATACAGGAGGTCGCCTAGACAAAGTGGATACATCAGAATTAAAACAAAGTCGTTGGCATAAAGATTTTGTGTTAAAGGACAATATGAAAGAAGCAGTAGGCTAAATTACATTTCTTTTATGTCTATTTCGAATATTTTGTGGTGCTTATGTTTTAACTGACACCCATCATCATCATGAGTGGTGAAAGATCATATAATTTCCAAGCTTCCACCGTTGTTTGACCAGTTCCAGATGATCCAGGACTCTCAGCCCAAATGGAATACCAACCATTTCCTGAAGTTTGCGGACGACACAACAGTTGTGGGTCTCATCAAGGACAACAATAAACTGGCCTACAGGGATGAGGTAAAACATCTAATGGACTGGTGCAAAGTCATCAATCTGATCCTAAATGTTGACAAGACAAAGGAGATGATTGTTGACTTCAGAAAGTCTCAGCCCAGTCATTCACCACTCCTCATTAATGACACTGCAGTGGAGGTTGTCAGTAGCACCAAGTTCTTAGGGGTGCAAATCTCACAAACTAGACAAACTAACCTGGTCCCTCAACATCACCTCTCTGGTGAAAAAAGGGCAACAACGCCTGCACATTGAGAGCCTTTTGGTCAGTGGCATCTCTGTCTGGTTTGGGGTGTGCAATGCCTCAGACTGGAAGGCTCTGGGAAGAGTAGTGAGAACAGCAGAGAAGGTCATTGGGTCCTCGCTGGCCTCTATCCGGGACGCTGCCTGGCGAGAGCCCAGCGCATCTCCTGTGACCCTTCCCACCCTCATCAGGGACTGTTCACATTACTGTCATCTGGGAGGAGGTTCTGCAGCATCCCCAGTAAAACAGACAGATGTAGGGACACCTTTTTTCCTACAGCAGCTTGCTTAACAAAAACAGAAGTTGATCTGTTTGGACATTATGTGACATTATGTGACACTACATGCACTTTAGATAGCCAATCTTGAGAATCTTATCTTATTTTTTTTATTACTCTCTGCACTTTATCACTTTAACAGGCATCTACAGAATCCTAGATTTTAGAGCTCAAATGCATCGATATCTGGTTTGATATGTGCACTGATGGTGTATTTGTTGAATGACAATAAAACAAGTCTAAGTCTAATTAAATAATATTTTTAGTCTTTCTTCTGCCCCTGCCTATATGAGGATACTTCTTATGTTGTCCTTTTGTTTAGCGGCCATGAGTGAAACAAGACAGGAATACTAAGCAAAAGCAAAAAAAAAAAAAAAAAAAAGGTGGGACTAATGACTCCATTTCCCGTACACAAGCTGATCTTTACCCTGTGTTATGATGTGATTACGGTACGTATTGCGGAAGTATTGCCCAGCAATATCTATTAGGCAATAAAGATATTAATGTGGTTTATATTAACTTTATATGAACTAATTTTGCTACAGTGTAATGTAGGCCAGAGAGAGACAAAGGTAGTTGCACAGAGCATGAACAACACATTTTGAGAAAGGGAGGTGGAAACAGAATTGTTGCCTTTTTTTGTACATACTGTATAATAATGGATGTCGCTTTCTGGTTGTTTGGTTTATGTGCCATTCCTCTGTGGGTAAGTCAATTTCCAAACAATTCTGTTTGTGATCTAGTTGTAGGTGTTCCTTTGACATAAAAGCCAAACAAACATAGATAGATAGAATTTAAAATGTTTTCATATTTGTCTGCAACTGACCTCCGCTAGTTAAATGTTTGTATACTGTATAAACATGCTCAGTTATCCTGTGTTTAAAACCTAACAGGTTGTAGTATAAACAGCTTCCAGTAAAGTTCACAGATTAAGGTATTTTGGAGAATGATCAAGGTCTAAGAAATATGAAGTTGAACTGTATGAATAATTGTCTACAAGCTTACGATATGCTCACTGATGTGTCAGTATTTAATGGTGGAATATTACCAGTTTAAAGCTGCATCTACATCTATGTACTGTATGAAATGTGATAGCCTCACAAAAAAAGGATTTAAGATTCTTACAGTATAGCTTATACTGTATGTTACTTATGGCTAAATCTATTTTTTAGTGTGTATGCGCAACTCCGGCTGTTGTTGACATTGCCCCAGCGGCCACACCTGAAGCTATAAAGTCATATCCAGAATGTGAGTTTTGCATATCATGCACCATCATTTTTGTACATCACAATGTACCAGAATATAAGAGCAAAGAGAAAAACAATACTGGCAAAAGGAGACAAAATGCATTGCTTTGGCTTGACTGTGATGAACTATAGTAGGAGAGGCTGTGCACACCCAAAGAGTTATCATGAACATGAGACATGGCTGTGATCTCAATACGAAAATCTAAAACTTGAAACTAAAACATGAAAACATGAAAACATGAAAACATGAGTCTGAGAGTGTGTGTGTGTGTGTGTGTGTGTGTGTGTGTGTGTGTGTGTGTGTGTGTTGGGGGGAGGGGAGGGGAGGTTTTATAAAGTCCATATCAGAAGATTAGGACTTAAATATGGATAAGATTAGGATAATAGTAAGTGGTTACTAATAGCACTTACTAATAGTCTCGACCTTCTTCCTCTTTATGTTGACCTCATTGGGGTAAAAAAGTGAAACATCATGAATTTACAGGGCCGGCCCAAGCCCAAAGGGGGCCCTAAGCAGAATTTCATTTGGGGGCCCCCTCACCGCCACCTCAGCCAGGGGGAGGGGAGGTGGAGGGGGGCACAATGTTGAACCTGTCTCTAACTCACTCTCAAGAGATATTGAGATGGATTAACTATTGCTTGTTCTCCCTATCAACAACAACATATTGCTTGTTTCATTAATTGTTTAAATTCACCCATTGTTCTTGTCATCATCTGAATTTTACACCATTTTTTGAAAATACTGAAAAATATTAGACAACAAAAGTTTAGTATGCTATGGTTTTATACAACACTCACAATACATTTTATGTGAACATTATTGCTGATATCACAGACATTGGTAGGCTATTCTATGCAATAAGCAGCTTATGATAACAGAAATAGCCCTGATTCACTCACTATGTTTGCTATTTCAAGCATCAATAATAGGCCTAACCTATATCATCAGAGAAGAGTGATTCTTGCCATTCTTGACAATAAAGAGCTAGGTTTGAATTAAATGATTAGATAGTCCTACATTAAGATAGCTTGATACATCTCCTAAGACTAACTAGGATTTTGCCTATAGAAGAACTTCCTCATGTCCAATGTCTGTGCAGGCAGCAAATATTCATCAACCAAAAATAGGCTATCCTTAACCTAAGCCTATAGCCTACTTGAATGTTTAGTTGAACATTCATTTAATGTGCCCTTGAGTTAATTTTGAGGACATACAACAAAAGAATAAGGTTTCAGCCAAAGCTACGTTGTGAGGTGGCAATTAACAGAGCTGACGTTATATTACCTCCTCGGGAATCTGTTCCTTTCCTGCTCACAGGATTAATTTCACTTACTGACTTACTTTGTTCCAAATGCAAAACATGGAGTGTGGACTTTCAGCGGTATGCATTTTACCTTGATCACGTGGAATAGACTGACGATTGCATGCGGTGAGATGTTGGTGAACGCGGAGTCAATTTTCAGCGCTATGCGTAGCTACTCTATTCAAACAAGTAGAATGGATTCTTCCGCGGTGGATTAGAAACTGCGCTATGGCTGTGCTTTACCATTCCCTAGGAGCCTTTGTTCTAATCATATTGCAGGTTGTTGTTATAGTTTTTCTGTGGTAAACATAAACATTTTATGATGTCAGAATAACAAGAATGAAATAAAAATACAAATGCTACATCAACTTTGCTAGATTGTTGGGAGAAGTCAGAGGTGTGAAAGCCAAACCATGACTGAGATAAAGAGTGACAGTAAGTGATATAAATTAAATGGATTCCTTTACTGAAGGATTATAAAATTAATAGGTAGATGTCGCAAGGATGATAAGATAACTCTTACCCTCAAAAATAAAATATTTCTAAACATGATTTCTCGAGCGCTAGAGGGGGGCCCCCGAGTTGTCGGGGCCCTAAGCGACGGCATAACTCGCGTATGCCTCGGGCCGGCCCTGTGAATTTATAATGAAAAAGTAATAACACTGGTAATCAAAACAGTAATATTACATATTTTTTTGCTGAATGTGAATCTGCTTACAAATGGAGAATATGGGTGTTATTGATCTGTGTTAAAGTGATTTGATACAATTTTGCGCAAGGAATTGTGGCACATTTGCTCCCAGCAGAATAGGCTCAAGGAGGTTTGAAAGGAAACATTGAAGCATCTAAGCACCTAATTTAGAGAACCACAAGTAACCTACTTAATGCTATTGAGTCATTTCATTAGAGAATCTGAAAGCACCAAAGGCCTTCAGGACCTTGGGCCCACTGGCGGCCTCTTCTGGTTGACAGAAAACATTGCAGTCATATTCTACAGTTTTTAAATCCAAATTTAACTGTGAATAGCCTATCTTAATCAATAATAAAAACCCATAAGGTATTCAAAATGAAATTGATGCCAAGCAGATCATATACTATAAACTAATAATGAATGGGTGCCTCAAACCTCACACAGCACTGTATTATTAGTATCTTTCCAAAATATCTCCAGTATTTCTGTTTGCCTGTTCCTGCTGTCAGCGTCACAAAATTAATGAATCATAGAATACGATTACAGTGAGAACAGAATCTTCCCTTCCTTTCTCACTGGACTTTGCTGCTCTGCATTTAGTTCCACAGGTTTCTGGAGACATTGTGCCAGAGCGTGCTGAGCTGCGCGCAGTAAGAGGTATGTACTAGTTTATTTGATTTGGATTGTATTCAATTGTTAAAGCTTTCAAAAAGTTTTTATTTTTGTGATTCAATGAACAAAAATTATAGATTTTAGTTTGATATGAGTCTTTTTAATTATGGAGTGATCAATCTCCCATTTTATCTGTTCAGATGTTGCTTGTAATCAAATTACTTCTGCATTCAGCAATGAAATACAATTCTCTGTCTTACTGTGACCATCCATCTCTCTGTGTTTCTGTCTAGTCCATCTCCCTTCAGTTCCACCTGATGTCACCGGGGTAACTGTGGTATCCCGCTCTGAGACTTCTCTAGTCTTGGAGTGGGAGAAAGTCAACAACGACAATAGCTATATTTACTTGCTGGCTAACAGCCTCGGAGATGACTACATTATTACCTCATCAGGAACAGGGACCACAGTGACTTACACAGTCACACCTCTCTCTCCTGGGGCAAAATACTCCTTCATTCTCCAAACGGTGCTTGGTGATGTCCTTAGCTCAGGGTTCGCGTTTTCAGCAGTTACAAGTAAGTTTGCTCCACACTGCCTCAGGCTCAACCTATTTATTTCAATGGAACCACATGCAAGCTTTTCTGTATTGTTTTCCACAACATCATTTGACCAACATCACCATTCATTAGCTTTTTTCTTTAGAATGACTCAGGCCATTATCTAAACAATCTTTTTCTTTTTTAGTAATCATGTTAATTAAAACCCAATTTCTCTGTGTTAAAGCTTCAGCTAAGCTGAAGTTACTGTAAGTTTTCAAAAACCTGTCACTTATTTTATCCTCATTTGAACATTCCAGTAGCTAGACCACATCAGCAATTGCAAAAAATGGTCTGTTCATATTGTTGTCTGTGTGGTATACACATGTATCTACTAGATATTGTGGACCAGCTTGTTATTTAAAGTTACAGCCTTGAATCTCTTTCTATTTGCGACCATGCATGTCTCTGTGTCTATATCTTCCAAACACCAGCTCCCTCTAATGTTGCCCTTGTAACTACGGTATCCCGCTCTGAGACTCACCTAGAGCTGCAGTGGGACAAAGTCAACAACAACAATAGATATGATTACATACTGAGAGACAGCAGTGGAACAGAGACCACCATCACTGGATCAGCTGCAGGGACCAAAGTGACACACACAGTCTCATCTCTCTCTGCTGCGACAAAACACTCTTTCACTCTCTACACTGTGTTTGAGGGAGTGAGAAGCGCTGGATATCAGTTTCTAGACGTTGTCTTTCTTTCCTTATACACTGTGTTCGAGGGAGCTCAAAGTTCTAGACATTCACTTTTTTAGGTCCTCCAATGGATTCAAATCTTCCTCATTAACTGTATTCAGGAATTAAGTATAATATACTCCTTACATCTCTTTATGTTTCTGTTTGTCAACCCCAACCCTCCGCCAGCTCCCTCTGATGTTGCCCAGGTAACTGTAACCCGCTCTGAGACTCACCTAGAACTGCAGTGGAACAAAGTCAACAATGACAACAAATATGATTACAAGATAGACAGCAATGAAACAAATACCACCATCACTGGATCAGCTGCAGAGACCACAGTGACACACACAGTCTCATCTCTCTCTGCTGGGACAAAATACTCTTTCACTCTCTACACTGTGTTTGAGGGAGTGAACAGCACAGGGTTCCAGTTTTCAGAGGTCACAAGTAAGTGTTCTTTCTTTACATAAATTCTTGTAAAATACATATGGCTTGCTTCAAGAAAAACAAAGCATGAGTTCACATTTCTTGTTTTTTTTTTTTTTTTTTTTTTTTTTCCTGTATTTCCAACATTTCAAAAAGAATTTGCTCTAATAATAACAAAGGTTGTTTTGAACATGGCCTGATTAGAAGCTATCTTATCTTCCTACGCACATCTGAGCCCTTGCTGTGTCACTTTAGCCTACTGCACTTGCACTTTATAGCCATCAGCCATCATCCACCTCTGACCTTATTACTAAATGTCCTTATGTCTTCAATCCAGGTCTTTTGGCCAGTGTATTATTTGTAAAGTTGGTGTGTCTTTCTTTGAGCCTTTATTGTATAGTTATTGTATAGCTATGTCTATGTCTACTAATTGTACAGTATGTGTATATTATGTGTAGTATTTGTACAGAATAGTACTATACTGTATGTCTTTTGTTAAGTATATAGAGATCTAACACCTACCAAAGTCAAACTCCTTGTGTACAATATTGGCCAATAACTCTGATTCTGATTCTGCTGTTCCAAAAATTCCTGTAAAAAGTATTTGCCCCCCCACAGTGAAACAGTGTTTATTTTTACATTTCTTATTTCATTGATGTTTTTTTTTTTTTCATGTATGTCAAAGGATTTACTGAGTAACTGAGATCATATAGTTTTTTGGAGATGACTTGATAAGAAGCCACTGCTCTTACCGAAATGATGTCTCTAATAATGCTTCAACAGTTTGTCCCCCTTTGAAAACTAAAACGAATATCCAGTTATACTTTTTTTAATTGCTGAAAATCAATAAGGCAGCATTATAGTGGTAATGCTAGTAGGCTCGGCATCCCTAGTAGACTATCAAAATGCCAAGGATGCTTATAATGCTTTGTGTCACTTCAAGTTGTATAGGCCTCCAATACAGGGCCGGATTAACATGTCAAAGGACCCTGGGCACATTTTTTTCGATGGGCCCCCCATAGCTTGATAGTATATGCGTATTTTTAATATCCAATATTGAAATTTCAAGGCCAATAAATATGACACCTAAGAGACATTCTATTTTGTCATTTTCTTGTGAGCACTTGAGAAAACCCAAGAAAACTATTGTAAGCAGCAGATATCTATTATATAGGCTAGTCTAAGTTGGCCTATATGGTTTATAATTTTGCATTACCATTTATACCGTTTTTAAAAAAAAGTGTATAGGCCTACTCCCAATAGCTAGAGACCTATTTCCCATTGATGTGAGAAGCGGCTTTCCAAAAGCTCCTCCAACCATAGCCTAGAAAAAATGTTTTAAGAAGGCAATCACAATTATTCCCTTGTTGACATATAATTGTAATGCTTGGTGAAATTATTAAGAATGACTGTCGCTTCGGAAGCGTTTCACGGTGACAGAATGAACCACAAACTGCTCCTGGAACGCTTTCATTTTCGTTTAAAGCGGGTGGTTTCGCAAATAGGCGGATAAGTGAGCAGACCGATATGTAAAGCAAAACGCAAGGAGATTTTGAGCTATGGCCTCGTGCGGATCGTGCATGGATGCACTGTGTGTGAGAACGATCACGCACACTATATGGTATACAATACATT
>JAODXP020000682.1:0-19384 GCA_027497455.2 Sardinella longiceps | reverse complement strand
TAAATCTACTTTACTCATACCATAGTTTTCTCATCAAAGTATGTGTGATGTTCAGTCTTACTCTTATATTGTTAGCCATGCTCAGATATGCTGTATATTCTTGACCACCTCCATGGTCTGTCTGGAGTTGAGTGTTAAGATTGCTGCCGTCACTCCACTCTGTGGCTGTATATGTTATGAAGGCTTTCTGATTAGGCAATGAGTAGGCACCACTGTGTCATTTGCTGGATCTCATCTCTGACAGCAGTTTCATCATCATAATTCATTGCAGAGTAAATGGAGGCTCTCTCCACTCCACCTACTGTATGTGGTCTACTTGCTAATTTAATGTAGAACTGTCAAGCATTTGTAAATAATAAAATATCACTGATCTCAATTCCATAAACATTCATTACATGAAGTATTACTGGTGTCATGTCGACTAGGGCCATGTGATCAATCACCCATCAATTCTTCATTTCAGACTCAAAATATCCTACAGAATTACAAAATAAATAGATAGAAACACACAAACAAAAATGTGTTTTCGAGGTTCATAAGAATGTATCGCTGGGTTGTCAAACTAATTTTTATTGAGGGCCACATGAGCAATGGGATTTTCCGTAGAGGGCCGACCTGCCAAATATCCATGCCCAACCACAAACATGGGTGAAAAAAACTGCACATTTCCTCATGTTTCTGACCATCACTAACACGATCCTTAATGTGCCACCACTTAAATTTTGTATTCCTTTCCTGTTGGTAAGCAGGTCCTAAGATGCACCTCATCGGCAGTTGCCAGGATTGTGTTGCAGAAAGTGCATCGTTAGAACTGTTTTTAAACAGGCAACATACTCCTACAATTCATTCAAGCTGTTTAGGCGTTTTTCTTTGTATGGACAAGTCAGAGACATTGGAATTTTGACCACTTGGTCAGCAAGTGATAACAACACATAAACATCAGATTCTCTCTGTCACCACAGACTGTGTGTTGTGGGCGGAAAAGGGCAGGCTGTTCAAATGTGGTTTTCTGAAGTGATGACACCAACAAACAGGAAGTGTGTAAAATTCAAGAGAGTTGTACCGTGTTAGTGTTATGTCCCAAGGCATGTGTGTATCTTTATATTAGTACTGCTGAACTGTAGTGACTGCTGCTGTTGTAATGACTGCTGGTCAACATTATCTCTGGAAAACTACTAGGAGAAAAAATTGAGAAAATCAGCTCTTTAGGATGAGGAATCTGTTCTTTTTCATCTTGTTCACTCTATCAGGTAAATTGTCAATACACTTTTTTTTGTATTGGAAGAGATTTAAGGACTGCAATAATTATTGTGGTTTGGAATCATGGTAATCTTGGTCTTGTTTGTACTCTTGTGTCACACTGATGCTTCAACAGATTTGAGAAAAAATGGTTAGAAAAATAAGGGTTAGAGTTAACTTTAAAGTTAACAGTGTGTAGCCACTCTGCATAGATTTACGAAGCACAAATCCTTCAGGTTTGGTTTGGTGTTCTCTCTGCACGTATACTCTACGGTTCACAGTATTTGTGCACACCTGCATAGCATCACATGCTGTGTGTCTTGTGTTTTTTTTATTTGGTGTAAGTGTGTGTCATGATTAATTCATAAGATAAATTTGACACATTAGATTTTAAGCCATTTTCCATAAAAGCTTGATATGCTTTGACTTGATCACCTTTAACCGGGTGAGACAACATGTTTACAAAGCCACTTGGGCTTCATGGTTACATCATACTGACCAGCACTACTGCATGCAACTGTGAATTGATGTTATCTGATCCAGTTAAAGAGGCATCAGGCAGGACTGTGGTTTTCTACCTCCGGAGCTCCACCTGCTGTCGCCGAAATTAGAAAATACATTTTACATTCTCAACAATCGATATGCTGTAAATTTATTTGCAAACCAAAGAGTACGAACCAGAGATGATAATTTTCGTGCGTAACGTTGTCTGACAAGCCGGTAATAAATGTGATTTTGGTTATATCTACTTTTAGTTTCTATTTCGTGGACCCGACACTAGCCATTCTGCAAGCGGGATTACCGTGAAACAAATCCTAGACTCTGACGAGAGAGCCATCAGTCACCCCGTAATGAACCATTTAGTCATCGAAGTGACTTCTAGGCTGGTAAATTAACGGTTAAACGTTGCCTGGTGTCCCTTCACAGTGAGCATTACTTGTAAACTGAATTAATCTTTGCATTTTTCTTCAATTGCTTTAGTTAAAGTCCAGGCTCTTACCTTGCATGGATGTGAAGGAGGAGATGTCATCATAAAATGTGTCTATGACGTGAAGTACAGAAACAACAGGAAGTATCTCTGTAAAAGATCAGGGAAAGTCTGTTCTGATAATATTATAGTAGATAATAGCGATAGTTCGGCACAAGACAAAAGGTTTTCTCTACATGACAGACCAGGAAAGGGAAACTTCATGGTCCTGATTACTCAGCTGACCTCTAAGGACGGTGGATATTACAAGTGTGTGGTGGATAGAGCCCCTGTTGTGGAGTCGACTGACATACTCTTGAAAGTTTTCACAGGTACGCATCAAGTTTCTGCATTATTAAAGGTGTAATCCAGTGTATATCAATCCATAGCCCTGTTGCTCAAGTGCTGTCGGTAGGAAAAAGAAGCAGAACGTGATACAAGAAAGAGTGAACTTAACTGAATGTGAATGAGGCATAAGAACATACTTTCAGTTTCATTTCATTAGGCCCCATTTAGTGAGCATTAGTATGCAGCATCAAATTTTCTTGTTCTTTATCTTTAAGACAGTATTGAGGTACCTGGAACAACAGGGCTATTGACTGATTCACACCGGATTTCTTCTATAAGGTGGCTTCAGACAAAAGATCTATGACAAGACTGGCTTCAGTGTTCTAAAAACAGCAACGTTCTAAAACTTCAAAACTGCCATTTGACTTGTTGAATCTTTTCCGATGGCTTGGAACTGCTTGTAATGGCATGCACCAATTGATTTACACTGCAGCAACTCCTCTCCAAAATCATCTTGTTTCTTATCTGAATTGGCCTTTGGTCAGTCAAATGTGTGTGGTTGAAACATTGTCATACAATCAGATACAGCCATTTAGTGGGTGAAGACATGTTTCTCAGCGAGTACGTCTTGCTATGAGACATAGTTGAACTCAGACATTGGTGTCTATCCAATCACAGCACTCTTGGTTGTATTCAGATATTGTAGTGTTTAGCCAATCACAACGTTCTATCTGCATATGGAGTCATTGGGCAGGTTTAGCGATGTTTGAATTGGCTTGTTTGTTGCTCTGATTGGTTGTTGCCGCCCTGCCCAAGGGTCTATCAGTCGTGGTCAGACTACGTTTTATGTTATAGTCTGGCTTGTCAAGCTAATAAAGGACTTCAGAGGAAACATATTTTGGCCTGTAATTGTAATTTGCAATAGCTACACTGGTTCCTTTTACTCACAGGTCAATGGGAGTCTACTGTGATCTCTAGTCTTCCTAGGGAGAGCGTTGAGTTGTGCATGTTCTCTGAACAATACGAAGGCAGACTTAAATACTTATGCCAGCGTCAGAAGAGACGAAGGCTAGCCTGCTTCGATATCACATCTGCTGGTCCGAAGAAGCAGATCCATTTGCTTCCCTCTGGCTCTGTGTCTGTGACCCTGAAGCATCTGGCTGCAGAAAATGCTGGAGATTACTGGTGCGGAGTAAAGGAAGCTGCAGGGGAATCCATCACTCTGATAAACAGGACTCACCTGACGATTGGTAAGTAACAACTTTCAAATGATTGTTTGCTTACACTTTATTTGAAGTTACCGTTATAGGACTAACATGACAATGTCATTAACTATGACATGACGTTGTCATCAATCTGTCATAACCTTTATACACCTGTCATGACTTCTGTCATTAAGTGTCACCCGGTATTTGTCATGGTTAGGGTTAGGGTATGTCAGAAGTCATGACGTGTATAAGGTTTATGACAGTTTCATGACATCATCATGCCATAGTTAATGACAGCGTCATGTTAGTCTTATGACGGTACCTTCAAATAAAGTGTTACCGATTGTTTTTGCAATTGTCCATTCAGTATGTGTCGCTGTCCTATCATGGTAGTTAAAGCCCCCACTTGCAGGATTTATGTAGAATGTTGAGATAATCTAGTCATTGTACCTTATAGAACTCATTGGGATTGATTAATGACAGAATTTGGAGTAAAATGTGCCCGTTGGCGAGCTCCTCCGTGTCTCCTAGTTGCTCGATGGTGTTTTTTGCCCGCAACAGCACCTTCCAGGCAGCACAGCCTAAAAGGCACTACCTCAACTCTATTCCTAACCCTAACCCCCTCAACCCTCATCCTAACCCTAAACTGAGTGGAGTAGTGCCTTGAAGGCAGCGCTGCCTGGAAGGCACCGTTGAGGGCAAAAAATACCAAAGACCCTCCTAGTTGTAGATATTGCACTTGCAATATCAGTGGGAGCGGCCAACCGTGTTTGTTTTGGATAGCAGACAGGGTAGATCACATCACACATTCTCAGCCCATTCAACCGTAGACACATTTTGATAGCGCCTTGTGCCATCAACTGCAATATTACGTAGAGGATCATGGGCAGAAACACTTTATAACTGCACTGTTTGGATCTTAGCCAATGGACGGAACAGCCAGACTTGCTTAGGGCCTCTTAAAATGCACAGCATTTATCTTGTCCTGCTTACTATCACATGACATTTTTTTTCTGATGCTCATACATGTAGATGAAGTAGATCCCGAAGCATCCTCAATAACAGCTTCTAAGTCCAAACCATCACCACTATCCTCAACATCATCATTGTCATCACCACCAAAAACATTTTCGACGAAATCATCAGGTTTATTGTTTGCAATAACATTGTCATTAAATTTGCCAAATATTTTCCCATGGATTGTGTTTACTATAATGACTAATCACCAATTACCAACCTGTTTAATCGCAATCATGTAATGTATCTGGAATCATGCACAACTTTATCATAGTGAACATGGTGTCTCTGTATGGTAGTTCAGGATGGCAAGTAAATAATTAGTGTGAATTTGACATCTTCTGGTGTGGATTAACCATGTCCTAATACTTTTAACCATGTGCATTAATTTAACTTCATCCCACATCATCAACATCATCGTCTGTACTGCCACCATCATCATAATCACCATCATCATCATCTTCAAACACAGTGTCTTCATCTCCGCCACCAGGCTCATCACTTCTACCCAGTATGTGTGAATTCGCTGCAACCACTAGCCTGACATAGCGGCCCATAATACGAATGTTCATCTGTATCCATGGTCTGGGGATGGTCTTCATGGGCGGGTTTACATCGGTAGAGAGACTACCGGCCAAAAAGCGAAGCTGATTAGACGAGCTGTCCAATCGTTTCAAACCATAAGTGAGTATAATCACGTTAGGTTAAAGAACCTCCAGACCATGAATACGGATGAACAGCAGTATTATGGTCGGGCTATGTCAGGCTAGCAACCTCTGCCATAATAACATTATGAGCCAGATTTGTAAAACAATCTCCGGTAACTACTTGCTGCTGATATCTGTCTTCTAATGTAGTGCTGATTGGGCTTCTCTCTCTGTCTGGGGCGGCTGTGCTGGGACTAGTAGTGTTCATACACAGGAGATTCAAAAGGAAGAGGATAGCAGGTGATGATGGCTACTCTAATTCTATACGCTTCTCTAGCACATGCGAATGCACAGACACAAAGAAAAAATAACATGACAAATATGTTTTATCTGCAGCTGCTGTTGTCCCTGACCATGTAACTTCAGCTCCTCCTGCCAATCAAGAGGTGAATGATTCTCTCTATTCAACAGCAAAACACACACACACACACACACACACACACACACACACACACACACACACACAGATTGATCAGAATCACTGGTCTGACAATAAACGTTTCCTTCCAGGCTGTTTATGAGAATGATCCTGCTAAGGCACAGTCTGTAAATCCCTCCAACTCCTCAGTATCTCAGGCTGATTACCAGAACATGAACCCCAAGATCTTGGAACAAACCTCCATCTACCAGAGCCTGAGCCCCAACACCATAGAGCAAAACTCTATCTACCAGAGTCTGAACCCCAACACCATAGAGCAAAACTCCATCTACCAGAGCCTGAACCCCAACACCACAGAGCAAAACTCCATCTACCAGAGTCTGAACCCCAACACCATGGAACAAAACTCCATCTACCAGAGTCTGAGCCCCAACACCATGGAACAAATCCATCTACCAGAGTCTGAGCCCCAACGCCATTCATCTGGACTATATGAGGTCTATGAGCTCCTGAACACCAGGATTCTACAGTCACTCTTCATCTACCAGAGCCTGAACCCCAACACCATGGAAGAGGATTCATTCCACCAGTGTCCAAACCTCAGCATCCCACAGACTGATTCTCTCGACCAGAGCCTGAACCCCTAGCCTGACACGCCAGACTATATCATAAGAATGTATAGTCTGAGGACCACTGATAGACTGTACCTCAGTGGAGGGGCGGGTGATTGCGTTGTCTTTCAAACTGCCTCTCCACGTAATAGGCTAGCGTTCCGGCCAGTGGTACCAGCTGGTATATCAAACTTTTCCCGTAGCCCGTCGGTAACACGGCAAAGACATCTTTTTCAGAACGAAAAACTTCAGTGCACTTTCTTGTTTCACTTTCAAAGAAAATGACAAGTGCAATTCGTCCAAAACTAAAGCCAAAGACGATTCCGCTCTGGTTTGAGCAGGGCTGTCGTCATCGTACAAAGCCCGCCTTACGATTTTCTGTACACATACCGCGCTGTGATTGGTTATCCGTCGCCAGAGGAAGAATACAACGGGTTTCTATCAGTGGCCTCTAGACGTATCCTCTGTGCAAATTCAAATTTGCTACCGCAAGGGGTACGTCTAGAGTCTAGGCTACTGAACCCCAACTCCATGGAGCAAAATTTCATCTACCAGTTATTGAACCTCAACAATGATGTTGCATAATCATTGATATTATAAAAAATGAAAAATTCTGAAGTGATACCATATAATAATAAAATTGGTCTACTGCATACATGAAATATGTTCTAATATAGCTCTACTTCCTATTAAATTAATTCTAAGATAGTTCAACATTGATGGACGTTGATGGTCAGAATCAAGACATGAGCTTAGAGCAGAAAGAGCTTAGTGACCTGCAGTATTTTTAGACAAATGAACTGTGTGTCCAGCAGAGGGAGCTGGAGCAAATCTGGACTTGATAAATGAAGAGTATATTACTGTTTTTATCTCCAAAAGAGACACTATACACCCTTTAGCCTTTAGCACGGCTAAACTACTGGACAAGTTGTTGAAGCAATTTTGCTCTACGTCATTTTAGTCTTCCTCACAGGTACAATGTCATCTAGTCTGTCAGCAGTGATTGTTTGTATGATTGACCACATGAAACGCATTGACATGCAACTGCTCATTAGCCTGACATAGCCCAACCATAATACTGCTGTTCATCCGTATTCATGGTCTGGGGGTTCTTTAACCTGACGCGATTATACTGCGGAGGGGAGGGCATTCACTTCTGGTTTGAAACGATTGGACAGCTCGTCTAATCAGCTACGCTTATTGGCCGGTAGATTCTCTACCGATGTAAACACGCCCCAGAGGACCGTTCCCAGACCATGGATACGGATGAACATTCGTATTATGGGCGGGCTATGTCAGGCTAACTGCTCATACTGTTCATACAATTTGACCTTCTGAAGTAATTAAGTCAGTGAAAGAGGAAATGGCTAATGTCACTTGTTTCATAGAGAGTAGCAAACAGACTATTATGGCGGTGGAGTTTGTAAAAATAGACTGTAAAATTGCTAGGGAACTATGGGATGATTGTATACGAAGGAGTGGGGCAAAAATTAAGATTGTTTGTAACGGTTTTCCCATCCATGCTTACTGCTAGATTATTGGACATGTGTGCTCTTTTAGATTTCCAGCATTAAAGTACTGATGACCGCTATATGTCTCTAATCATCATTGATTTTATACAATCATTTACAAACAGAATAGGTCTACTATATAATAACTACGTTTTGATGAGCATTTCAGTCACAATCCAGACATGAACTCAGAGGAGTTTGAGGCAGCAGAAAGAGCTGAGTCACCTGCAGTGTGTTCATGATGAATTATGATCTTTCTCCAGCAGAGGCTGCTAGAGCACATCTGCACTTTATGAATGATGAGTATATAACCATAACAACATTACTGTATTTATCTATTTTAAAAAGAGATGCAGCATTTGCAGTTCTAAATAAAACCATTTAGAAATCATTGTCCTGGTGGACTGACCTTGATGTTCACTGCCCCACCTAGAAATGCCTTTCAAAAAACCAGAGGATCTGTATTATTGGAATCTTGTTGCGTCTCTCTCTCTCTCTCTCTCTCTCTCTCTCTCTCTCTCTCTCTCTCTATGGAGCCTTTAGTCGGATAGGAGAGTATAGAGATGGACAGGAACATCTCACAGTCAGACTCTCTCTACCAGAGCCTGAACCCCAACACCATGCAGCAGGTCTACGAGCGCCTAAACACAAGGATTCCACAGTCAGACTCTCTCTACCAGAGCCTGAACCCCAACACCATGCGCAAAACTCCATCTACCAGAGCCTGAACCCCAACACCATGCAGCAGGACTCTACGAGGTCTACCAGCGCCTGAACACAAAGATTCCACAGTGAGACTCTCCATCTTCCAAAGCCTGAACCTCAATACCATGGAAGAGGATTCGCCCTACCAGTACCTGAACCCTAACACCATGAACCAGCACCCAGTTCTATCAGCACATCAATGGTGTGTGTGTGTCGGCTTTGAAACCTTGCAAGACCTAATTGTGGAGGCCCCTGGTTCTCTTCTTTTTATTTATTATTTGTGTGAGTGTGTGTGTGTGTGTGTGTCTTTAAGCACAACACCTCATGTCTCTCACAGCATACACTTTTATTTTCAAACGTCGCACTTGTACTGATCTTACTTAATGTACTGTACATTATCAAATTATTTCATAAATGTGTTTCTTCACATGAAAACTCTGCGTGTGGCCTTTCCTCTCTGATTACATAGCCTAGAGCAGGCAGGATTTATTCTAACATGTCTAAACATTTATGTTATAATACAGATATCATAAAGGTAAGATCAGGATAAATAATTATGAATGTATGACCAGACGGAGGCTTTTTGTTAGAACTGAGGGTATGCACTTAAAATAAGACTGAGCTAGAAAAGCACTCAGAGCGCACACCTCCGCCAAGGCAATGTGGTCACAGACACATTATAAAGATCATGTTCTGGAACACCGATCGCCACCAAAGTCGAATCAGCTCTTGCTTGTCCCAATATACACATTGTCTGAACATTTCATCCAAATCCGTGCAGTATTTTACGAGTTATCTTGCTGACAGATAGACAAACAAACAGACAAACCAACGCTACCGAAAACATAACCTCCTTGGCGGAGGTAATAAAGATTCTATACAATATACAGCTAAAAATATGGCCTAATCATTGATATTATACAATCCTTTACAAATAGAATAGGTCTAATAGCTCTTATGAGAATGGAGCTCAGAGGGATTTGTTGCAGCAGAAAGAGCTGTCACCAGCAGTGTGTTCATGAATTATAACATTTGTCCAGCAGAGGGTGCTGGTCCTGGAGCGCATCTGCACCTTATGAATGATGAGTGCACAACCAGACAACTGTTTTCATTTGTTACTATAAATAGTTCAAACTCTTAGGTGTCAGAGCACATTACAAAAATAGAAGCATTAAAGGAAAATACTGGAGTGAATTCAAGCATAGCCTTGTTGAAAGAGCTTGCTAAATGCGCTAGTTAGCGAGTGGAACTAAATAATTTGGTACTGCACTGACCGAACGCGAAGGCAGAAGCGAACAGGCACTTTACACTGAATCAATGGGACCTGACTGTTGGAAACCGAAAGTAAGATCAGAGGTGACATTGACTCAATGTAAAGTGTTTTGCGTTCGCGCTAGGTCTATGGTGTTCGAAATTCTTTCATTTCATGCGAAATATATTGCTGTTAGAAGGCTCGTGCCGCAGGGCTATGCTTAAACTTACTCCGATATTTTCCTTTAAAATGTCACCTGACCTATAGGGAGAACATGTGCAATGCATTACAATACACCTGAACAAACTAATGAGCAAATACATAAATAAAACCAGATATCAGATTCTCTGTGAGTATCTTACAGTATGAAGTATCTCATAAAAGAGGAAGGCTGATTTCCATCTGATGATTATTAAGAAAAATGGCCTGACCACACATTTCTTAGAGAGGAAGTGGGTAAATATAGTCACTGTTAAGAGTCACACCGCTGTGTTGTTGATACGCTAGCAGCACAGCTGAGCTACTAGACAAACTATTGAAGAAATCAGCTCTTAAGGATGAAGATTCTTTTGCTCTACATGATATTAATCTTCCTCTGCCTCACAGGTACATTCTCAGCTATTATTTCAGCACTATCATTTATTTGCTTGTCACATGAAACGTATAGTCATGTATCTGCTAATACAGAGTGGTTTGTTATGGAGCTTGTCTGCTGTTGTAAATGATGTCCTTATCATCTGACATACAGTAATCACTGAAGTGATTAAGTCACTGACAGGGGAAATGTCTAATGTCACATGTTATGTTGAGAGTAGTAAACAGACCATCATGGAGGAGGAATTTTTAAAAAATAGCCTACTAACAGAGGTGTAGTTTCAGTTGTGTGCCCAGTGCCAACACTACTATAAGGAACTGTTGAGGGGAAACATTTCTTAAGGAAGATTATGCTGGGCTATTGTTTAGGAAGGTGTGGGGCAGTACTTATGCTGGATTTTGGTGATTCGTTTGAAATTGTTTTCCCATGCAATGGTTGCTAGTATATTTGTACATGTCTGTTTGCTCTTTTAGATTATCAACATTAAATAGTGATAAGCACTATAAGCAAAAACAAAGAACAACAGTTTTGACACGCTGATTCACACAAACATCTGCTGGGATGTGAGTTCAGTTACTGTAAATAATACTACACTCAACCATTTCCTGTTTCATGTTGCGCAATGTGTGGGTGTCTGGTCTCTGCAGTGTGTCTGTTTGTGTGTGTGTGTGTGTGTGTGTGTGTGTGTGTGTGTGTGTGTGTGTGTGTGCATTGTGTATGCATAGTGGAGTAACTGTGCATGCATTATTATTTTTTTGCAGTTCAGACCCAAATTTTGACAGGTTATGAACGAGGTGATGTCATCATTAAGTGTGGCTATGACGACACGTACAGAGAAAACAGGAAGTATCTCTGTAGAGGACCAAAGAATGTTATAGTTGATATTGATAACGGAAATACCTCTGTAAAAGACAAAAGGTTTTCTCTGTATGACAACCCATCAGAGGGAAACTTCATGGTGCTGATCACTCAGCTGAAAACAGAAGACAATGGAATATACACTTGTGGGGTGGATCAATCTCAAATACTTTCTGAAATACTGTTAGTGGTTAGCCCTGGTAAGTTAGCCACCCTGATGCAGATTTTGTCTTTGCTTTCTCTGTTTTTCCTGTTCTGTGTTCATCTGTTTTTCTTTCTTTCTTTCTTTCTTTTTTTTTTTTTTTTAGTCTTAGCGTTTCTGCTTTTACCTATATTTGTCTGGATTTATCCACTCACCCGGACTGGGAGAGGGGCTTAGATGATTAATCGACATGTGACACGTGTCAATGACGAGTAATCGACATGTGAGACGTGTCAATGACATGTAAATGACATGTCACTGGCATCGACATGTCACCACGTGACACATGTCGATAACACGTCACTAACATGACTGCTCACTGGCATCACCCATAGGCATCACTCGGCATGTCACAGGAAGAGGCATCTATGAGTTTCGCGGTTTTCACGAAATTTGCTATATGCCAAGATAGCCCACATCGCTCATGTTCAAAACAAGAAGGTAAGATAAATGCAATGCAGATGTAACATACTAGATGTATGTAAAAAACCGTCGAGTTATCACACAATTTTGAAAATTCCTGCAGGTGACGTTTTAGGCTTTAGTTATGTTAGCTAACATAACTTGCAGTCCAGGCAGGCTAATGAGGATTTGAGGATTTAGCTTTTTTTTTTTTTTTTTTTTTACTATCCATTGGATGTTGTCTTCGTCACATTATTAGCTTTGTTATTATGTTTTTGCTCTGCTTTCAATGATGGGCATTAGATAACTTCCAGTGGTTAGTTAAGTAGGCCTAGGGGATTTCTTAATGTTCGTTGATGCGACCGAATAGACTGGAGTGTAACGTTAATGTTAGCATAGCAGTTAACATGAATGTGGGTTATTTTTCCCTCTCAGTGTGTTGACATCGTTTTGTGTCGAGGGCAAGCATGTCTGGTAAAGTATTAACAATTATACAGTTACAATTATATGTAATCGTATGCATCGTATGCCAGTGAAAGTCATGTTTAACAATTTTGTGTGCAGTGATCACATTTGAATTTTCCTCTGAGGAGGAACTTATTAATGAGGGAGGTAACGAGAACTGCAAGTTCTGCAAAAGTGACATTCTCTGCAGTGCAGACCATTTACGGGTTCGACACATCAAGCACGCGATCTACTATGAGTGCAGTGGCAGCAGTGAGTGCACAAAATGTAGCTGTCTTAAATTTAAAGATTTACAAATGTAGCTCATCATGCAATTGTTTGCATGTATATTACAAGTATATTACAGTATATTGCATGTGGTTGTACTGCATGTCTACCATAAAGAAGATATAAATAGCATTCTATTCTTTACAGTTAGATTCACCATTCCCTGCTTTTGTGGAACTGTTGCCTTGGACCAAAAAAGGTGCCATTGGCATTGTCCAATATGCCAGAAAATGGTATCCAGGACTGTCAATTTTAAAGCGCACCTAAAAATGCACGGTTAGTATTTACATTCGTTGTTCTGTTTATTCACCAATTTTGAACCAATGTTTTCATCCCAGTTTGGCTGTTTTGCTTTTCTTTTTGTGTTGCAGGGCTTATATTGTCAAACAAAGAGAAAGCTGGTAAGGTACTTTCTTTCTATGTAAAATGAGTATTGGTTTCCATATTGCTATTCAATTTTTCTCTTGCCATGTTTTTGTTGTATGTTTTTGTGTATACCTTTCAGTGAAGTACATACCAGTGATATTCTGTTTTTCTCTTCATCTTTTTTCCACACAGAGAAATTGCTGTGGGCATGTCTCATGTGGTTATTGGAGGGAGTTCATCCTTGATGACATATGGGTAAGTTCAATTTGTTATGCCTTCAATATTCACACCCTGCCCGTTACCTTTTTTAACTGGCCTGAAGCATCTTTTTTTTTCCTCATACAGGGCATTCCCAAACAGATGTCCTCCAAATCCTGTGGGGTGTACATCCTTAATTAAATATTCACAGTATTCGCACACTGTTATAACCGTCATGAATTAAATTCTGGTGCCCTCCACTTGTTGAGAGAGAGTAAGGTGTGCATGTGTGTGTGTGTGTGTGCGCGTGCAGGGAGGGGATGGGTGAATTTGCTAATTCAATGTGCAAATGTACTGTACCTGTGTATTCCTGCACAGTGGACTACAGACATCTTCATGATTTCATAAAGATGGACAGTACATTATTAGGATGTAAAGTGTTTATTGTATTTTAGTAACCTATTGACCAAATTACTTCTGTCTGTCCCAGACCAATCAGACCCTAAGAAGTGTTGCCGTTGCTGCGACTTGGGTGCAAGACAATATGGCGGCTTTCCGTGGTCATGTGAGTTTCCCTCCCCTCGTGAGCATGGACAAAGATCAGCTGGAAGAGGCATTGGAGCAGGTCTTCACAGGCACCACCGCTGATGATCAGGACTGCCGCCTCTTTACATTTGAATTAAAGGAGGACTTTGAATACTTTATAGACAATTTTGTCATTCCATACAAATTTGCTCAAGCTACAAAGTTTCTGGAGAGGCCGACAATCACAGATGCATCATCACCCCCCCCCCCTTTGGGTGTGCACTCCAGCCCTCCACACCAGCCCTCCACTCCAGCCCTCGTCTCCAGCCCTCCACACCAGCCCTCGTCTCCAGCCCTCCACACCAGCCCTCGTCTCCAGCCCTCCACACCAGCCCTCCACCAGCCCCTGATTCCAGCCCCTGACACTAACCTGTCATACCAACCTCCATCTTTTCTATTTATGTTCTATGTTCTATGTATAAGGCATACGTGTTTATAGCATTGCTTGTTTATAAAGATTTATTGACTACACACAACTTGTTTGTCTTTATTATTATCCACTACAAACCTCTATGCACTACCAGTTCTGTTGAAAGCCATTGTTACAATGTAAAATCTAAATGCATATCCATAAATTGTGTCTGTAGAAGGTAAAACCACTTGCTGGTGGTCCATGCCACTGGTCTATGCACTTTCCTGTACACTGTTCCGAGCCACTCATCTATGGTTTTCAGGACAGTCCTGTGCCACTTGTCATTACAAACTTATCTGTAAACTTAACTCATAATTCAGTGGTAAATGAGTGCCACAAGACAGGAAGGTGCATGAGACAGTAGGCCAGGGGTGCGGGACAGTGGGTGAGAGAGTAGGACAGGGGCATGTGACTGCGTGAGTGAGAGGCACAAGCCACCAGCATCCTGGCAGCAGCAGTATGGTACTGTCACAGCCCATCACATGATGCAATGGGTGATCATCATGTGAGAGTAAGACTAAAGACTGCATGGGACAATATACATGTGGCACAAGACAATTGATGAGTGGCGTAAGCCACCTACAAAAGTACAGTAGGCCTACAGTACAGTTATGGCTCATACTGCCACTGCAACTTTGGTAGGGCCAGTCAAATCATTCTATACTTGCAGAGTCGCTGGACGAGTGCGACCTTGTTATGAGTGCATGGAGTTCGGAAGAACCGCTGATTCTGCCCCTTCAATTGAGCCGGTGTACCGGTCGTAACCAACTTGGAATGAAACGTCACACGGAGAGAGAAAAAAACACCCCGCTACAAATGCGATTCGAATCATATAACAATGCAATGCCATGACAGAAATTATGATACGGCAAAAGCTATGATTAATGTTCAATTTGACGCAAAGAATGTAGCTTATGGTGAAACAGAACGACATGCCACTTCCGCATGACATGCCACTGAGCATTTGACATGCCACTTCGGCCAGTGACACGTCACGTATGTCACTCACGAGTGTCACATGTCGATTAATGCCAGTGACATGCAGTGACATGTCATTGACATGCAGTGACATGTCATTGACACGTGTCATATGTCGATTAATCATCTAACCCTTACTGCGGACTGGATGTCTCCAACTGTTGTCTTGATTGTCGCACATAAATTTTTTTTTTCCTGTCCAACTTCTCATTCTTACTAGCCCGATCATAACCAGCCCCTGGGGGTATTCCTGCAAAGTTGCTAATGATATCGGCGCTTATGTAATTAAGCCTCGTTTGAAGTAGCGTCAACTCAGAGATGAGGCTGAAGTCATTCCATCAACGCAAGTTAGCTGCGCCTGCCTCTCGTTAACTTAAACAAGGCTGCGTGCACGAGCGCAACACTAGACCTAAAGGCTATGTTCAGACTGCACTCCAAATCTGATTTGTAGCATATCTGATCAACATCAGATCTCTCTATCGACCGCGTTCACATTGCTTGTCATATCGGATCTCCATGTCCGCTAATCACCTGCCATATCCAGGTGGGTTACTATGGTACCCTAACGCATCATGCCCACAAATAATAAACAAAACCGCGGAGGGTAGAATGTTGGTTGTTTCTCTCTCAGATGGTTAAGTGGGGCCGTAGCACACAGCTACAAGTAACAAGGAAGTATCAGAGATGGAAGAATAAAGTTACTCATCTTTATTTTAGTGCATCAATGCAGTCCAGCACAGCTGTTAGTTGCCTTTCTGATGCGTGGTTGAAAACTTTCACTGACGTTGCTTTCCACACGCGAGGTAAGCCTTGCTTTCCACACGCGAGGTAAACTCCAACTTGCGGCAAATCCATAACGCGCACTGACACGTTGTTATAGCAAACGACACTGTTTTTTAAAAGTAGAATTAACATTGATCTCTCACTTCCGTCCATCTGCATTCCACGTGTTGATGTTTGTGTCACGTGACAAATGACGCAAGTGACACGGTGAAATCTTATCCCATGTGGAAAAGCTGTTCAGATCGCAGCATATCCGATATGAATCGCAATTGACACCACATGGGTATGTAGGGCGTAACAGATTCGGAAAAATCGGAATTCATGTGGTTTTCTGCTGTTCAGACCACCCGAAATCAATTCTAGATACAATCTGGATATGAAAAAATCGGATTTGGGATGCCAATCTGAACGAGGCCAAATAGGTGATGTAGGAATATCTGATGAACTGTCGTAAAATTAAGGCAGAACTAAAAGAATTTTAAGAAAGAAACTTCAATATGCATACGTCATCTGTTGAATTTTGGGTGAAATAACTGAATATAACATTTTTATAGTTGTAGGCCTACTGGCAATGCAGAAATTTGAAAAGGTGATTGAAAATATATTTTGAATCATAATGTTTGACCATTGCTTGTTGGAACAAATTGCCAGTCTCATGTTGTTCTGTCACAGCAGACTTGCACCTGCGACTGAAATCAATCAATCATTCAATTAAGACGTAGCCTACAACTTCAGACACCACGTGATGGGCCGGCATGTGACAGTCTCTGATTATGCATGCATTTGTTTTTAATTCGTAACTAAAATTATTCCTAATAGATACTCCGAAATATCAATAGTAATTTAGTAAAAAGGGGAATTCGTGCATCATCATAGTGTTTGCAAAACCTATCAACCTTTATTTGATGGGAAAGATTATTAAGCAGGTGTATGGAACCTTTTTGGGTGACTCCTGTTTCTGACTGACTGCATTTTCTGAGACACCGCTTTATTAAGCCTTGCAGTTAACCTGCCACGGAGCTGGTTAGTTTGGGAGCATATGTTACCCCAGCAACTCGGCTGCGATTACTTTTAGCGAGAGTAATGGAACTGAACTCACACTAAAACTAGCGCCGCTTGCCGAAATTAGCGCGGCTTAGCGAATAGCTCCGTTGATGGAATATCCCCCTGTGTCTATGCCCCTTTTCGTATGACGGTGTGGGAATCACGCCTTACCTTGTTTACATCAACATCAAGCCAATCTGCACACTTAAAGGGACACCAAGCAACGTTTTTGCTGTTAATTTCCCAGCCTCGAAGTCACTTCAATGATTAAATGGTCCATCACAGGGTGACCAATTGCTTTCTCGTCAGTCTCTAGCATTTGTTTCGCTGTAATCCCGCTTGCAGAATGACTGGTGCTGGGTCCACCAAATAGAAACTGAAAGTAGATATAATTGAAATCGCCTTTATTACCGCCTTGTCAGACAACATAACGCACACAATTATCGTCTCTGGTTCATACTCCAAAGACATCCCACCAAATATGGTCTTGATATGTGAAAGCGTTTCCGCGATACACGTTTTTGCTCATTATGGTGCCCCCTTGAGGCCAAATGACACCAAATTTGAGGAGGGCACTTTGGATGGTGCCCAAATGCTCGCCTCCAAATATGAGTGCGATATGTCAAAGCATTCCTGAGATATTAGAGAAATAATTTTTCTTTCTAATTCTGATGCCACTGTGGCGCCCCCTGGTGGCCAAATGACACCAAATTAGAGAAGCCCAGTTAGGATGGTGTTCAAGATCATCCTACCAAATATGGGCGTGATAGATCAAAGCGTTCTCAAGATACATGTTTTTGCTAATTGTGGCACCCCCTAGTGGCGAAATACCACCAAATTTTACGAGGGTACTTTGGATGGTCCCATATGTCAGGCCACCAAATATGGTCATGATATGTCATAGCGTTTCCGAGATCTGACCTCACTTCCTGTTTGGCGGCTTCGCAGTCGTTTTTCATTGGCTGCCACGGGTCAACGGTTTGACGTATGGGAGCGCCACGACTATCACTTACCGGGCATGGTCTGTAGATCATGTGTGTCATGTTTCGTGACGATCGGACCAACTATGTGGCCAGTGTCAGTTTACTTTCACTTTTGACAAAATTCAAAATGGCGGAAAATCTAATTAGGCGGAAAATGACGTCACAGGGTGCGTTGGATTCGTCTAGCTCCAAGGATTCCAATGGTACCAGTCCCATGAAAATCGGCCATACGGATCAAAAGTTACGCCCATGAACGCAATTACGACTTTGATCAGTTGGTGGCGCTAGAGCGTGAGAGGTACCAGCATGCCACTTGGTGACATGGATCAAGGTCCAGCCCTCTATCACTGTACCAAATTTCATTGGTTTACGCCTCACGGTTTGGGCTACAGATGGAAAAATGTACTTTTTCCGGAGAGTCCCCATTCATTTCAATGGGAAAAAATCGCATCGAAAAAAGTAAATAACGCGAAGACGATAAGTCGTATCAAAAAACTGTATACAAGCTAACTACTGCACTACAGGACGGACAAATGAGAGGTGAAACGAAGTCCCTAGCTCAAATGCCCCGGGAGGAGTAGGGTCACTCAAAAACGGGAAAAAGAAAGATAATAATAAACGACACTTAAGAAGAATTATAAGCAAGCACACTTAATAATAGCTGTAAATACGAAATATTCTAAGGCAGAATTTTAAGGTAAGAAAATGAAGTTTGAAAATGAGTTCATGTACCCTACGGTAACTGGTCAATCTGACTTTGCGGTTCCCTTTAAATTGTGTATGATTAGGGCACAAAGTAATTTGTGTAGCCATAGAGGCTATGTGGTTCGGTTGTTGTCAGCAGTTTGTGCTTTCTGTCAATTTTCAACGATCGATGTCCATCACCATTTAGCAAAATAGTTAGACAGCTTGGTTCTCTTTTAGGTTTGCTGTCGTGAGCGAGAGAGAGAGAGAGAGAGAGAGAGAGAGCGCGAGAGAGAGCGCTTCACATGAGTAGGCTAGATGCTGCCTGTTTGCTTGCATTGGTGCCGTGCGCTGAGGGAGAGAGAGCAAACACACAGGTGCAGGCGCTGTCAATTGGCATTCTGCTGTCTCGGATGTGCGTGTGATTTTAACGTTGTAATTATGACTGTCTGTGATCTGACCCGACCCGACCGCAACCCGTGGATTCTTATGAAAATAATGGCCCGACCCAACCTGGCCCGAGGGTCCCGCCGGGCTCGGGCCGGCCCGCGCATCAGTAGCGACTGTAGGTGGAGCTCCGGAGAAAACCACAGTCATGCCTGGTGTCCCTTTAAAGAATGCAGCACAAGAATACAATAGTCTATTAGTAAAGTGCTGATCAAATCGCTTTGAGAAGTG
>JAODXP020000681.1:17500-19554 GCA_027497455.2 Sardinella longiceps | reverse complement strand
GGAGGGCTCGGGATTATTTGGGCTAATTAAATTGTGAACCTAATGGCTGAGTTCACCAAAGCTTATGGCATCGGAATTACTTTCAGCCACCCACACAATGTCAATAAACACACACACACACACACACACACACACACACACACACACACACACACACACACACACACACACACACACACACACACAAATAAGTCTTACTAAGATATCTTACATATACTGTCTAATTGAATATTATTGGTGGAAGATGGGTTTTTAACTTGCTGTGGTTTATAGGTAACATCAATTCTATTGTATTGGATCCAGCAGTAGTTGTGTATGCCCTAAAGTGTGTGTGTGTCTGTGTCTGTGTGTGTGTGTGTGTGTGTGTGTGTGTGTGTGTGTGTGTGTGTGTGTGTGTGTGTGTGTGTGTTTTGTAAATGAGCTCATTTTAGTTCATAGTGGAGTCAACTCATCCTTTATGTCCCAAAGTATGTGCTGCCTGCAGGGTAGCCCTGCAAAGGATACACACACACACACACACACACACACACACACACACACACACACACACACACGCAAACACACACAGGCACAGATAGAGAAAGAGAGAGAGAGAGAGAGAGAGAGAGAGAGAGAGAGAGAGTCATAAAATGGGTCAGGTCTCATGCCTATGATGTAGGAAGTTATTAGCTCTATATAACATAAGCACAGTAAGTTAGTTGTTTTTCTCTGTGTGTGTGTGTGTGTGTGGGTGCGTGTGTGTGTGTGTGTCTGTGTGTGATAACTTCTGCTGTAATGTAATTGCTATGGTGTCTCTGTGGTTTGTATGGGCGTGTAATGTAATTTTTATGCTTTGTGAGTGTATGCTTGTGTGTGTGTGTGTGTGTGTGTGTGTGTGTGTGTGTGTGTGTGTGTGTGTGTGTGTGTGTGTGTGTGTGTGTGTGTGTGTGTGTGAGTGTGTATTTGTGGAAGTTGTTAAAGATGAAATAAGTACCTGCATATGCGTTGGCTGTGTTGGGGCAACTTGGGACAGCAGATTAATTTAATGCCTCTGTGTGTGTGTGTGTGTGTGTGTGTGTGTGTGTGTGTGTGTGTGTGTGTGTGTGTGTGTGTGTGTGTGTGTGTGTGTGTGTGTGTGTGTGTGTGTGTGTGCAGCTCCTCTCTGAGAGCCAGGTGAACATGGTGAAGGTGGTGAACTCTGTGAGCGATGCTCTGAACTCCATGCAGAAGGAGACGGGCGGACTGAAGTCGCGTGTCAAAGCCGACCTGCAGAGGGCGCCGGTGAGAGGGACACGCCTCAAGGGATGCGCTAATGGTGAGAGACACACACACACACCGCACACCGTCTTTCTCTCTGTCTGCCTGTCTGTCTGTCTGTCTGTCTGTATGTCTGACTATATATCTGTCTCTCTCTCAGACTATATGTCTTTCCGTTTACCTCCTTTACCTCTACAGCAATATTTCTGTCCCTCTGTCTGCCTGTCTGTTTGCCTGTCTGTCTGTCTGTCTGTCTTTCTGTTAACGTCTCTGTCTGTCTGTCTGTATGTCTGACTATATATCTGTCTCTCTCTCAGACTATATGTCTTTCCGTTTACCTCTTTTACCTCTACAGCAATATTTCTGTCCCTCTGTCTGGCTGCCTGCCTGTCTGTCTGTCTGTATGTCTGTCTGTCTGTCTGTCTGTCTGTCTGTTAACCTCTCTGTCTGTCTTTCTGTGTGTATGTCTGACCATATATCTATCTCTCTCACAGCCTATATGTCCGTCTGTTTACCTTTCTCTCCGCTTATATTTCTGTCCCTCTGTCTGCCTGCCTGCCTGTCTGTCTGTCTGTCTTTCTGTTAACCTCTCTGTCTGTCTTTCTGTGTGTATGTCTGACCATATATCTATCTCTCTCACAGCCTATATGTCCGTCTGTTTACCTTTCTCTCCGCCTATATTTGTCCCTCTGTCTGGCTGTCTGGCTGTCTGCCTGCCTGTTAACCTCTGTGTATGTCTGAATATCTGTCTGTCTGTCTGTCTGTCTGTCTGTCTGACAATATCAGATCTGCTCCTCTGATTCTCGGTAGCTCATTTT
>JAODXP020000680.1:0-2500 GCA_027497455.2 Sardinella longiceps | reverse complement strand
GTGCAGGGAGAACCACTGGTTCCACTGTTCTATGCAGGGAACGTCACTGGTTCCACTGTTCTATGCATGGAAAACCACTGGTTCCACTGTTCTATGCAGGGAACATCACTGGAGCTACTGTTCTATGCAGGGAACGTCACTGGATCCACTGTTCTATGCAGGGAACGTCACTGGTTCCACTGTTCTATATAGGGAACGTCACTGGATCTACTGTTCTATGCAGGGAACGTCACTGGTTCCACTGTTCTATATAGGGAACGTCACTGGATCTACTGTTCTATGCAGGGAACGTCACTGGTTCCACTGTTCTATATAGGGAACGTCACTGGATCTACTGTTCTATGCAGGGAACGTCACTGGTTCCACTGTTCTATATAGGGAACGTCACTGGAGCTACTGTTCTGTTTAGACTAGGAATATATCAGCAATAGGATCCAGCTAGTGATAAGGTTCTGAGGGTCTTCCATTTGATTGACAGCTCTACAAACTTTGACCAGCTACTATGACTCTGATAATATTCTGCACTCATGCGACTATGTTACTCAGTCAAAACCATCATGTGTGTGTGTGTGTGTGTGTGTGTGTGTGTGTGTGTGTGTGTGTGTGTGTGTGTCATATGATAATATTCTGCACTCATGCGACTATGTTACTCAGTCAAAACCATCACTAGACCACTGACTGTATCAGTACTGCACTCATGCGACTATGTTACTCAGTCAAAACCATCACTAGACTACTATGACTCTGATAATATTCTGCACTCATGCGACTATGTTACTCAGTCAAAACCATCACTAGTCTACTATGACTCTGATAATATTCTGCACTCATGCGACTATGTTACTCAGTCAAAACCATCACTAGACCACTGACTGTATGGGTACTTCACTGGGCCCCAGGCCATCACTAGACTACTGACTGTATGGGTACTTCACTGGGCCCCAGGCCATCACTAGACCACTGACTGTATGGGTACTTCACTGGGCCCCAGGCCATCACTAGACCACTGACTGTATCAGTACTTCACTGGGCCCCAGGCCATCACTAGACCACTGACTCCATCAGTACTTCACTGGGCCCCAGGCCATCACTAGACCACTGACTGTATCAGTACTTCACTGGGCCCCAGGCCATCACTAGACCACTGACTCCATCAGTACTTCACTGGGCCCCAGGCTGGTGTGTATGTGTGTGTGTGTGTGTGTGTGTGTGTGTGTGTGTGTGTGTGTGTGTGTGTGTGTCATATGGCACTTGCGCTATCAGTGGGAGCGTCCAGCCTCGTCTGTTTTGGTTAGCAGGCAGACGAGGTCATGTGACTTACTATTTCATTTACAACGTGATTTGTTCCTTTTCAGCTCTGTTCACACACACACACACACACACACACACACACACACACACACACACACACACACACACCTCACCCTGTCTCTTAAAACAAACACACGTATGTATGACGCTCTAGCCCACAGAGCCACGACGGCCCCAATAATACGTGAGGCAATATATATAAAGGCACAATTGGGGGGGGAGTGGGGGGGGGGATGTTGATAGAAACTGTGTTTAAGAGGATGAGTAGTATGTGTACGTGTGTGTGAGGCGGGGGGGGGGGGGAGGATGAGTGTATGTTTGAGAGAAACTGTGTTTTAAGAGAGAACGAGTGTGAGGGCGTGATAGAGCGAAAGAGAGAGAAAGTGTGTTTTAAGAGAGAGAGGGGGATGCGTGTGTGTGTGTGTGTGTGTGTGTGTGTGTGTGTGTGTGTGTGTGTGTGTGTGTGAGTGAGTGAGTGTGTGAAAGATTACGTTTGTAAGAGAAAGAATATGTGAATGTGTGTGTGACAGAGAGAACGAATGAATGTGGGTGAGAAAAACAGGACACACACACACACACACACACACACACACACACACACAGGGACTAAAACAGAGTAGGGCTGTTTTTTGACTAAATGTTTAGGCGGCCTATCGAATTGATTCAAAGCTGTAAGTCCTTTTTAGGTTGTGCCACTGTGTGTGTGTGTGTGTGTGTGTTGTGCTGTGTGTGTGTGTGTGTGTGTGTGTGTGTGTGTCTATCTGTGTGTGTGTGTGTTGTGTGTGTGTGTGTGTGTGTGTGTGTGTGTGTGTGTGTGTGTGTGTGATTTCAGTGCCATTACAACATCAATACAGGCCTGCCAATCCCTACTAGCAGCTAGAGCTTAATCAACACAGACTGAGTGGGTCCTGTGTGTGTGTGTCCTGTGTGTGTGTGTTTGTGTGTATGTGTGTCCTGCGTGTGTGTGTGTGTGTGTGTGTGTCCATATCTGTCTGACAGAGAGAGAAGGAAGGTCCTTGGTGTGTGTGTGTGTGTGTGTGTGTGTGTGTGTTCTGGGACAGACGCAGGGGTTGCCCAACAGGGAGAAGTCATAATGAACTAACGGGACAAATGGTTGCCCTTGAGGTGTTTCCGCCTTGCTTAATGCCCTATCCCGAGTGGATATATTTGGTGTGTAAACACACACACA
>JAODXP020000679.1:12500-17500 GCA_027497455.2 Sardinella longiceps | reverse complement strand
TGTGTGTGTGTGTGTGTGTGTGTGTGTGTGTATGTTTAATTTGTGTGTGTGTGTGTGTGTGCGTGAGAGAGAGAGAGAGAGAGAGAGAGTATTATCTGATGCAAGTTTTATAGAGCAGACACACACACACACAGAGGGAGAGAGGAAAGGAGGTTTTTTAATTTGTCAAGACCTAAGCAAACACTGTCAAGCAGTACAGTCATACTTCCCATATGTGTGTGTGTGTGTGTGTGTGTGTGTGTGTGTGTGTGTGTGTGTCTGTGCGGGTACGTGTGCGTGTATGTGTGCGTGTTGGCATAGAAAACTTCAAATTACTTATTCACACAACATAATGATACAATAGCACAATAATACACACATTACAGAATAGTAAAACATCGGTATCAGTATCATCATTAATGATATTTTGATACACTAAAGTGCAGCGTGGCTAAACGGCATCACTCTGTCGGAAGATATTCCACCATAACAACCACCTCACCGGCAGAGCGTCATCCCTTTTATGATGCCTAAAATGATTGAATAGCCTGCAGTATGTTTGGTTTGGAAGAACAGCAGCTAACCACAGATTCTGCTTGACTGCTTTTAGCCTACCTGTACATTTAGCGTTTAGCAGACACTTTTATCCAAAGATACTTACTAAAGATGCTACATTGAAAAAGTCTTAGAAGAAACTAGAGGGGGGGGGGATTGTAGTGTGAGAGTGCAGAGGATGAGTACAGTGGAGATGAGGGTGGTGTATGCAAGGACTAAATGCAAGACCTGTGGCGTTTTCAAGATGACATAACGTTGCAAAATACGTCATCCATAGGGATGAATGGGAACTGTTGCGTTACGTTACCAAACGTTACAACTGCTGAATAGAGACCAGGACAGCTACGGTGGTCTTGTTATTCCTGGAAGGTGATTGGCTCAATCCTCAGTAGAAAAAATGTGGGTGTGGCATGGGCTTGAACATCGTTCTCCCATGTCCATAACAATAGGTTAAAAGAACTATCCGGAATAATTACTATCCGGAGTGAATCAACCAGTAGCCCTATTGTTTCACATTGCTACATGTAAGTGCTGTTGATATTACCTCACTCACGTCAGATCATGCGCTACGTAACTTTCATAAGGCACTTCCGCGCAACGATCTGATGTTGAAGCCCATCAGAGAGATTTCAAGCCATTATTCTCTAACCGGACCAATCAGGGCCGCTAGCTGCTGTAGAGGGTGTGACGTAGCGAATAAGCAACTGTTTTGAATCCAACCAATCCAACAAACTTAACCTGCGTCATCGGTTGGTTTCGATGTGGTTGGCTGCAGTGTACGTCAATTAAATTGATGGACAAGCTGTTTGCCCAGTTAGATTCAAGGATTTCTGGCTCCTGAAATATCTCGTCTATCGCTGAATATCAGATGAACGCGCGTAGCGCTACATCTGACGTGAGTGAGGTAACTGTTGATAGGTATAAGAGTGACTGAATTTCACACAACTCACAGACCAAATAGTGAAATGGCATCCAATGCTAACTGATTTTTGTTTTCATAGTCCCGTATCTGTTAGCTTAGCTGCAAATTTGTATATTAAGGTCTACGTTGTACCAAACACTGCCATTCTGATACCTATCGATAGCACTCGGTAGCTTTGAAGAACGGAGATCACTTTCAATCATTTACTATTCTTCTTTTTCACACCTCTTGGGATTTTGAGATCAGCCATCTTGTTTTCTAGTTTATTTGCCCTGTAACCCCCACTTCCTTCTCTCTCAGAGCCCTTGTTTGTCATCTTAAATACATGAATATGCTCTTTTAACATTTTTTGTCATTATTATTTATTCAGTCTTCTTTCTGTTTCTTTTTCTACATCATATGCAATGTGGACAGAGTGTGACCTCATGGAGTCAATTGACCAATCATGTGACCTCTGCTGACAGATCATGTGACCTTCTCATCTGACCCTGAGCCCATGCTGACGTGCACTGATGACCAAGGCAGGAAGTTCAGTAACCCTGTGAAATCCCCGGCTTGTTTGTTTGTTTGTTTGTATGTGTGTGTGTGTGTGTGTGTGTGTGCGTGTGTGTGTACGCTCTTGGCAGAATATGTGTGTCAATCTCTTCTCCACATGTCCTATTATTGTAAATGATATCCTTCTCCTAAATGATGTCTAAAAGTATGACAGAGAGATAGAGAGAGAGAGAGAGAGAGAGAGAGAGAGAGAGAGAGAGAGAGAGAGAGAGAGAATCTGTGGCCATGTTAAATCCTGATTTGACACGCTAAATAGCACATTATTTAAAATGGGTGTGTGCCATGCTACTTATAGTACGCATTCTAGTCGCTGCAAAAACATTCCATACAGATCTAACCTTTCATGGATCAGATTCCAACTCGGTATAAAGTCTCTCTCTCTCTCTCTCTCTCTCTCTCTCTCTGCCTGCTGCATTCCTTTCCTTATTTCTCCTTTTGTCTCTGTTTCTCCTATTATTTGTTCTTGATTATTCTCTGTATCTGTCTATTCTCAAGTGTATTTTCCTCTCCCTCACGAACTCAAAGAAGTATTTTTTTTTTTTTTTTTACCTAAACTCTAAATAATCAAGTCAGGCAAAAACCAATTGGACCTTAAATACCCAGACTATTACACACTACCATACCAATGCAAAGAAAAAAAGAAAAGGTAGCACAGAATTTGTGCCTTCAATAGTTTGAGTCCAAACCATTTGTATCTGTCAAACGGCTGTGCCAAGGTTTGGCTCAGAACCATTTGGCGTCTCTTAATGGAGCAGAACAGTTTCCAAAGCCTCCTCATAATCGCAACACATAATCGCAACACAAACTTGACCCAACAGGCATCCATTACGTAGTTCAGGGAGAAGCTAAGATGTTAAGTGTGTATGCTAAGTGTGTATGCTACTGTATGTTAAGTGTGTATGCTAAGTGTGTATGTTACTGTAGCCTATGTTAAGTGTGTATGCTAAGTGTGTATGCTACTGTATGTTAAGTGTGTATGCTACTGAACACATTCATTTTCTTCTGGATAAAACAAAGTGTCTCTATGGGCTTATTTCACACCTGAACATTCCAACATTCGATGGTAGTAAACTGAACATTCTATCATTGAAATGCATTGGATTTATGCTTCTTTCTGACTTGAAAAAACCACGTTATAACTATTCGGGACCTCCAAATTCATGTCTAAATTACATGTTTCTATTTGAAATAAAAATGTGAAGCACATATATTTGGAGGTCCCAAATAGATGATAACCCATTTTCATTTATGTGCATGAAGCTTCAATCTATTCGGGACATTTTTCCAATTCTGACATTTTTCTGACAAGAATGCTCAGGCCTAATACTATGAATGCTTTTAGAATGTTGGAATGTTCAGGTGTGAAATAAGCCCATACCTCTAGTTTCTAGACAGACTAGTCTGTTTTTCACAGACCCACTGGCAATGTGCTGCAGACCCCTGAGGCTCCCCGGACTCCCCAGTTTGAGAACTCATGTTCTAAGAGTGTTTATTATGGAACCATGACGGAGCACTTCTGTTCTGCATGCCAGGGCCCCCACGGGGAGCACACATGGACCTGGGTTGGGTTGGTATAGATCAGACCAGAATCAGTGATTGGCAGACATGAACTGGCCCTGTCTGTCCTCGACTCAACTGCAGGTCGACACACTGTCTTTGCAGTGGTATGTGTCCATGACTTTATGTGTGTGTGTGTGTGTGTGTGTGTGTGTGTGTGTGTGTGTGTGTGTGTGAGAGAGAGAGAGAGAGAGAGAGAGAGAGAGAGAGAGAGAGAGAGAGAGAGAGAGAGAGAGAGAGAGAGTTTGTTTGTGTTCAAAATCCCTTGTGTATGTAATGTACTTGGCCCATAAGACTCTGTTGTGTGTGTGTGTGTGTGTGTGTGTGTGTGTGTGTGTGTGTGTGTGTGTGTGTGTGTGTGAGAGAGAGAGAGAGAGAGAGAGAGAGAGAGAGAGAGAGAGAAAAATTTGTGTATGAATGTGTGTCTGATATAAATGTGTGTGTGTGAGAGAGAGTGTGTGTGTTTGAGTGTATCTATGTCTGATTTAAGTGTATGTGTGTGTGTGTGTCTGTGTCTGTGTGTGTCTGTGTGTGTGTGCGTCTCTGTGTGTGTTTCTGCCCATTTGCCTTCGAGACCGTCTCTTAAAGGTTTAGGCGCTGCATCCTGGCCTTGTATGGTCGGCATCAGGGAGTGAGGCAAACGCCGGCATTCACATTTAGACAAACACCCTTATAAATGCTTAAGAGAGAATTATATTTGTTATGGACCAGAGCCTGTTGGCGTTGGGAATATTTGACAAACAGAGACTGGGGGTCGTTGGTAGGCTGGTTGGTTGATTTTTTATTTCTATTTTTTTTTTATGTTTTTTTTTTATGTTCTTAAGAGTAGACTTAAGAGGAAGTTCTGTTTTGCTTAAAGATCTTAAAGAGCTGAAGAAAGGGACCCAGAAGGCAAATTATGTGGTTGTAGACAGACAGTTCCCTGTTTGGAGAAGCGCCTGCACAAACACACACACACACACACACACACACACACACACACACACACACACACACACACACACACACACACACACACACTCACACATGCACAAATACTAACTAACAAAGATGTGACCTCATACACACAAACAAACGAACAAAGATATGAATTCACAAACACACACACAGACTCCCACTCTATTTTTGAGTTTCACACCCCTCAGCATGCATGGTAACAAACATGTACATACATACTTTTAATAACACGTCCAATATACACTCACATTCACAAATACACAACCCGCATCCCACAATCTAGCCACATTTTGAATAGAAACCAATTAGAAGCAGAAGTATGAAACGTGTCAACAGACAGAAACACACACTCATACAAATAACCTTTTGCATTGAGAACTATATGGGTGAAAGATCACATAGATTCACACCTCTGCAAGCACACACATGATCACACACACACCATGATCATCTTCTTTTGCAAGTTCCTGTTGTA
>JAODXP020000679.1:5000-7500 GCA_027497455.2 Sardinella longiceps | reverse complement strand
CTTGCTAACTAGCCAACTTCATTGATCACCACCATAAATGTAGCTAACTTTAGCTTGCTTAACTGAGCTAATCAGACTTGTGATTGAAAGTTGCTTTACTTTTGACAGGAGCAGAGACAGCTGATGACATTTCTGTTAGTGTAACTGCAATAAACAAATGATGGGGAAATTATTTTAGTCAAAACACAAGCAGGCAAACAGGTCATGATTAGACAAAACATCTAATATGGACTTTGTTCAATTTTACTAAGCGATCTTTTATTGTTAAGCAACTTTCTCTACCTTGTCCATTCACCATAATGTTAAATTGGCCTCTGTTATCCCCCACGCTGACTCCACCCTCGCATTTTGGGGGCGTTAATCGTACTTGCCGTCTGTATCTATTGCAGTAAATGAGTGTAGCCTACTATAGCCTAGCATGCTAATCCCCTGCTATAGCCTAGCATGCTAATCTCCTGCTATAGCCTAGCATGCTACTCCCTGTTTCCTGTGTTTCATTGCAATAAACGAGTCTGGTCTGCTATAGCCTAGCGTGCTAATCCCTAATGTGTTGGCCTTTTTTAGTCTCATGCCTGATGCCTTACTCCTGTTTGCCTGAGACAGCCAACGTCTGCTGTCTGCCAGGAACACCTCAAGCCAACTCATTAATCACGAGTTGTGATCTCACTCACTTTGGAGCCGCATTAGGCACTTCTGTTATTCTTTGCGCCCGCAGCCTGTTTAGCCAAGAGGTGGGTTTACGTAAAAGAAAAGGCTCGATGATGAAAGACATCTTGACAAAGCAAGAGAGAGACAGAGAGAGAGAGAGAGAGAGAGAGAGAGAGCGAGAGAGAGACGGTGCCGAGGCTTACACCGATTGTGAAAACCTACATGATTGGCTTTATTAGTAGGCCACAGAGTTCTGTTGAATGTCTGATACTGGATTCCTTTGCAAACAATAACTGCTTTCTTTTTTTGCATTGAAAATTGCAGCCATATATATATATTTTTTTTTTTTTTTTTTGCGGCAGTAAATTTTTGGACATGAAAAACTGTAAGCATTGCGAAGGATAAAGCTGTACCTTAATGATTACAAAATACAATACAGTACTGTAAACAGAAAAATGTTACCATTCTGCAGTTCATTTAAAATGTATGAAAATATATATTTTTTTGTTTTATTTTTGTTTTGTATTAGCATAGCTGAGATTTAGGGTTTGTTTGCTAACCCTGAAGATATGTGAAAATGTTTTGAACAGCTAACACTTACTGTACACAATAGCACAGTGTGGCAGTGTGGGGAAATAGTTTGTGTGTTACTGATGCGCGGGCCGGCCCGAGCCGGCGGGACCCTCGGGCTAGCCCGCGGGCCGGGTTGGGTCGGGCCATTATTTTCATAAGAATCCACGGGTTGCGGTCGGGTCGGGTCAGATCACAGACAGTCATAATTACAACGTTAAAATCACACGCACATCCGAAACAGCAGAATGCCTGCACCTGTGTGTTTGCTCTCTCTCCCTCTGCGCACAGCACCAATGCTGAAGGCAACCGAATGCAAGCAAACAGGAAGCGTCTAGACTACTCATGTGAAGCGCTCTCTCTCTCTCTCTCTCTCTCTCTCTCTCTCTCTCTCACGACAGCAAACCTAAAAGAACTAACTTAGCTAGCGTGCTAACGAACTAGTTCAAGTGAATAGCAAGTAACATAGCAACAGTATGCTAACTAGAAGCAAACCGTTTTAGACTTCGCTTAAACGTAATATTTTGCACTAGCCTTCGTTTATTTTTGGTCTGTCAACTTAAACTAATCTCGGCAACATTGTCCAGCTTGTTGTCATTCAATGAAACACCACTTCTCAATTTTAAAAAATTACGTTAGCTAGCTCGCTAGCGTTAGCTCGCTAACAATTTGTAGTAAAATGCAGCAGCCTAACCTGAATTAAACTTCTGCTACAAATACGAACTATAACAACTTACATTACTCGGCTTGAAATGATGATAGGCAGTTGTAGAATATGACAAATACATCCAAAAAATCCTCAACGACTCCAAAAAGACATTATGAACAGTTTATTGACAGTGTCCCACACATATCTTATTCACTTCACCGTAACGGAGCCCGACCCCAGTTTGCATAAAGGGGGTTGCCCCGCCCTTGCCAAAGTATTTGTTTCTTTCAATTTTGCAAATCGTGGATGATCTCTCTGTAAAAGTTTGAGATGTTCAGTAAATATCCAATACATCTAAACCGTTTGCTATTTGTCTAATTTTTTACATATTGCCAGGGCAGTTCCAAGCTAAGAACTATGTTGGGGGGCGGAAGGAACGGATAAAAATTGTCACAATTGTCCAAGTGGGAAGTTCGCTGCTGGCAGCCCATGACATTACCATCCCTTCGCGCGGCCGCAGATATTTCATTTGTGTTGTTTAATATGCCTAGGCCCTATGTAAACAAATAAACACTTATTTATTTATTTATTTATTTAAAAATTAAGCGGGTCGGGTCGGGTTAAAAATCATTG
>JAODXP020000677.1:0-2500 GCA_027497455.2 Sardinella longiceps | reverse complement strand
ATATTATATTAAAAATATATATCTGAAATAGTGATGAAAGTGCTGCTTTAAAGCAAAGAAGGAGGGAGTGGTTGTTGCATGTCATCATCTTCCGCTTCATCATATTCATCACCATGACCTTAATCATATTGGGCTTGATTGATTGCACGAGTAGACTGTGACTAAGCATTAGTAAAACTGTGGTATACCTAATGTGAAGCCATTGCCAGGGAGCTAGCACTCTTTATATATTTAGAAGCTACAAGTGAAGTAGTTCCACAGCAAGAAGCAAGGCATGAGCTGTACTGTTTGTCATACAATAAATAACTGTGTGGCAATTACGCTCAATGGTGTTTTTTGCCCCCAACGGCACCTTCCAGGCAGCACAGCCTAAAAGGCACTACCCTTACCCTATTCCTAACCCTAACCCCCTCAACCCTCATCCTAGCCCTAAACTGAGTGGAGTAGTGCCTTGAAGGCAGTGCTGCCTGGAAGGCACTGTTGAGGGCAAAAAATACCAAAGACCTGCAATTACTTGGCTGAAAAAAAATCAGCTTAATTTTAATGCAAAAATATAAAAGCCATCTAATAAGCTTTGTACTTCATACAGGCCAGAACAGGATTTGATATCTTAAAACATGGAAAATATGCAGGCTAGCTTACACAACCCGAAAAAAATTCACTGCTCTGAATTCTGATAGACCTAAGAACGGGAACCAACTTGATGTGCGTTTAGTGTCCTATGAAAAATCAATTTTGTCCAATTCTTCTTGGAGATAGTTCTACAGTAGCATACATTAGCAATAACTTTCAACTCCGCTTGAATTCGTCATTTAGATAACTTGTGATTTTGGAATCCACACGCGCGCACACACATGGAGGGAAAGGGAGAGAGAGAGAGACGCGCACAACGGAAGAGAGCTCATTCAGTCCAATGCGTAATTTAAGGTAACACTTGCCTCATAACATAAACGTAACGTAAATGGCAATAGCCTAAATGATCAAGAATATTGTGATTAGCAGCTGTTTTGAACAGTAATATTTGCACCGCAAAACAAGGAGCAGGAAAAGCTCTGCACCCGTTGATCTTTCACTCGCGAGTGATTGGTATTTCGAGAAACCTTCCAGGAAGTTGCGGGAAAGGTGCGGTGATTCCTCAAAATTGCATGGCCGCGATGAAGTGGCGGGGATTGGTTGAAGTTGCAATGAAGTTGCAAATCGCAACATCGCGAAATCCTGGAGGGTCTGATACTAGGTTTTAACTGGAATCCATGTCACGGACCCCCTGTTGAAAACCCATGCATTAGGTTACAGTAAAATCATAATAAATGAAAAACGGGATTACGCTCACAAAGAAAATCTCTGAGGATATGATGCAATGAAACACAGTACCGGCACCTCAGATAAATGAAGAGTTTCACCCCATTCATCTTCTACATATTTTTCTTTGTTTGTGCTGACACAAAATATGAGCGTTCCCCCCTCCTGCCAAATCCCACTTTAACCACTGGGCACTCACACACACACACACACACACACTTTAACCACTGGGCACACACACACACACTTTTACCACTGGGCACACACACACTTTAACCACTGGGCACACACACACACACACACACTTTAACCACTGGGCACACACACACACACACACTTTTACCACTGGGCACACACACACACACACACACACACTTTAACCACTGGGCACACACACACACACACACACACACACACACACACACACACACTTTTACCACTGGGCACAGTGGAAGGATATCTGCTGCTTCTGTTCTGGATGTTTGTTCTGGAACATTTGCACTATTCACCGTGTTACTACTCTACCACCATGTGTGCAGCTTACAGCACTCACACACACACACACACACACACACACACACACACACACACACACACACACACACAATTGTGGACACACACATACGCTCACACACACACACACACACACACAGTTCTTATAAGGATTGCCGCTAGTATTATTCACCGTGTTACTACTGTACCACCATGTGTGCGGCTTACAGCACACACACACACACACACACACACACACACACACACACACTAACACACTCCATCGCGAACACACACATACACACACTCGCTAACACACTCAATCACGAACACACACACACATGCTAACACACTCAATCACAAACACACAGATACACACACACGCTAACACACTCAATCGCGAACACACATTTACACACACACACACGCTAACACACTCAATCGCACACACACACACACACACAGTTCCTATAAGGACCGCAGCTAGTATTCACTGTGTTACTATTGTACCACCATGTGTGCAGCTTACAGCACACACACTCACACACTCACACACACACACACACACACACACACACACACACACACACACATATACTCAATTGTGGACACACACACACACACACACAGTTCTTATAAGGACTGCAGCTAGTATTCACTGTGTTACTACTGTACCACCATGTGTGCAGCTTACAGCACACACACACTC
>JAODXP020000676.1:0-19395 GCA_027497455.2 Sardinella longiceps | reverse complement strand
CATTATGTATTTTTGCTGGATTTTTTTGGAGATTTGGAAAACTATATATTTTTGGAAAGTATATTGTATAAGCAATCAGAAAACCAATGTTTCCATTTGCACAGGTGTCTGCATGGCGGCCATCTTGGATTTTTCAAAATGGCGTCCGAAAAAACCCATATTTTATATTTCTCAGCTTCTGAATAAGCTGCTAGCTAGAACACTGATTGTAACTGCTAAACCTACATTTTCAGGGACAAGGAATCCAATGACACCAACATAAATTGGATAGGTCTTAACAAAATGGATTTTAATACAGAATTTTTCTTTTATTGATTGTTTTACAGACATGCGCACATGGTCAGTGAAATGGAACGTTACACATAGGAAGGATCATGCCCTTTTGACAGTCTCTACACCTCATCGTCATCATCATCATTGTCACTTTTGTACGTAATGTCTTGAGAGTCTTCATCATTCTGGCAGTGGCTGCCACACTGACAGAGATCTGTACAGATCTGAGCTGGAAGGACCCTCTGTGGTGGTAGGTTTTAGCTGACCATCTGAGTCTTTGAAGTACCCATTTTCCAGGGGATCCAACTGTGGAACCTGGTGAGCGATGGCTGCCTGTCCCCACACCCGTGTTTGGATATGGACTCTCAAGATGTGCTGTTTCAGAGCTCCGATTGTTGGAGGGAGCTTGTCACCTTCTGCCATGTGCTTTCAGAAGAGATGCCAACGTAGGTCACCTACCAGTCACCTCCCAGTGTTGTCAGCCCCTGTGAAGGCATGGAAGGCCGGCAAAGCCTTTGCTCTTTCTGGACTTGGAGTTCTCCACAGTGGTTCAATTTTCACAACACCAGATGCCATAGAAATGGAGGTGTTCTTCAACAGGACATAATAGTTTGCTATGACCAGCACCAAGACATCTGTGTCTAGTGAGGACACCAGCTGTGCATCAGGTGGGTTTCGCTGTAGACACCAGCACTGCCTGGTGGATCAGGAGTGTGTATGCTTTGCTTGTGGTTGTTGTCCCCAAAGAGCAGGTCTTTGTTGCTCTTTGTGTGCCCAGAAGCAGATGTGATGATCAGCTTGGAGGATCCCATGTTGTACTTTAGGATTTTGGCAGCAAGGTAGCTGAGATCATTCTCGTGTTTGACACCTACAGAGAAGACTCTGAAAAGTGCTACCAGAGACAAACAAAGACAAGGCAAAGCTCCTGTCCAGTACCAAGTCAGAGATGACACCAACATCAAGCACATCCCAATGAGCAGGTTCCTCTCTCATGAGAAAACAAGGGCTGACTTAACCAGCTACCTTGCTGCCAAAATCCTAGTGTACAAGATGGGATCCTCCAAGATGATCATCACATTTGCTTCTGGGCACACAAGGAGCAACAAAGACCTGCTCTTTGGGGACAACAACCACAAAGAAGCAGACATACTCCTGATCCACCAGGCAGTGCTGGCGTAAGTCCAGAAAGAGCAAAGGCTTTGCACGTCTTACATGCCTTCACAGGGGCTGACAACACTGGGAGGTTCTCTCGCATAGGCAAGACAACATGGTTCCAGGTGTACCTCAAAGCTGATGTGGATGTCATCAGTGCTTTCTGGCTATTTTCAGACTGCACTCCAAATCTGATTTTTTGCATATCGGATCAACATCTTATCTCTCTATCGACCGCGTTCACACTGCTTGTCATATCGGATCTCCATGTCCGCTAATCACCTACCATATCCACGTGGGTTACTATGGTACCCTAACGCATCATTGCACTGACAGGTTGTTATAGCAAACGATACTGTTTTTTAAAAGGAGAATTAACATTGATCTCGCACTTCCGTCCATCTGCATTCCACGTGTTGATGTTTGTGTCACGTGACAAATGACGCAAGTGACACGGTGAAATCTTATCCCATGTGGAAAAGCTGTTCAGATCGCAGCATATCCGATATGAATCGCAATTGACACCACATGGGTATGTAGGGCGTAACAGATTCGGAAAAATCGGAATTCATGTGGTTTTCTGCTGTTCAGACCACCCGAAATCAATTGTAGATACTATCTGGATATGAAAAAATCGGATTTGGGATGCCAATCTGAACGAGGCCTTTGAGGGAATGCTTTCAACACTGGCTACCTTTGTATGTACAGCCTACACACCCAAGGGCATCAGCATCAAGACAATCCCTGACCTACGTTGGCATCTCTTCTACAAGCACATGGCAGAAGGTGACAAGCTCCCTCCAACAATCGGAGCTCTGAGACAGCACATCTTGAGAGTTGTAGCGAAGGGAGAGAACAGTGACCCCACCTGGGGTGCTAAACGTGCAACTTGACTGCAACGCCAAAGAACCAGGCTCGCTTCATGCATACTAGCGTCCCTAACAAATCCACCAGCCGTACTTCTCCCATCCCAGGGCCCCACATTCTAGTGCTTCACCCATCTCTGGGGTCCCTATCACCGGGTCAACCTATCCTGGAGGTCCCTCATACAGCTCACACATTGGGTACGCCTCCGATGGCCTCACGGTCGCCATCCCACTTCTGACACCATATGTAGCGAAGGGTGAGAACCCGGGTCTCCGGGGTGCTAAACGTGCAACTTGACCGCAACACCAAAGAGCCAGGCTCATTGGTATGGCAGTCAGAGCGCATACTCAACCGTAGTGACGGTACTCACGGGTGTGGGGACAGGCAGCCATCGCTCACCATGTTCCACAGTTGGATCCCCTGGAAAATGGGTACTTCAAAGACTCAGATGGTCAGCTAAAACCTACCACCACAGAGGTCCTTCCAGCTCCAAAAGTCATTGTTGAGATGGTGAGATGTCAGTACAAATCAGACTGTTCCTCTACTAGGTGCTCTTGCAGAACTAAGAACTTAGCCTGTACAGATCTCTGTCAGTGTGGCAGCCACTGCCAGAATGATGAAGACTCTCAAGACATTACGTACAAAAGTGACAATGATGATGATGACGATGAGGTGTAGAGACTGTCAAAAGGGCATGATCCTTCCTATGTGTAACGTTCCATTACACTGACCATGCATGTCTGTAAAACAATCAATAAAAGAAAAATTCTGTATTAAAATCCATTTTGTTAAGACCTATCCAATTTATGTTGGTGCCATTGGATTCCTTGTCCCTGAAAATGTAGGTTTAGCAGTTACAATCAGTGTTCTAGCTTATTCAGAAGCTGAGAAATGTCAAAATATAGGTTTTTCGGACGCCATTTTGAAAAATCCAAGATGGCCGCCATGCAGACACCTGTGCAAATGGAAACATTGGTTTTCTGATTGCTAATACATTACAGTTTTCAAAAATATATAGTTTTACAACTCTCCAAAAAAATCCAGCGAAAGTTAAAATCCAAACGTAATGAACTTGACTATATACATTCCAAGGCATACCTAACCTGTGCATTGACAGTACACTGATAGTCACTGACAGCAGGTGGCGCTTGACAGCAGTTAAGGGCAGTAGCAAAGATCTCTGCTTCAACCCTCTCTGGCAGAAGGCAGTGCAGCATAACAGGCACATTGACAGTATGGTGATGTGTGACAGTGTTGCAGGGTTCATCTCACATACTGGAAATAAGATCACTACAGATGCACAATATATCGGCGGCCGATATATTAGTGGCTGATGAGTGCAAAAATAAAATATTATTTATTATTATATCGATGTTGGAATTTCAGCCGATAATTTATCGGCCAATATTTTTAAGGTCTAATTCTAGTCGCTTTCCAAATTAGCCCAAGCTGTGCGAATATACCTGTCAGTCCTGTCAGGGTTTTATTTTTTAGGAAATTTCTGCTACTAATGTCTCTCAAGTAATACAACACACTTTCTCTTCTCCCCTACCTATTGGTGTGACATGACAAACACACACACACACACACACACACACACACACACACACACACACACACACACACACACACACACACACACACATCTTGATTGAATGTTGGATGTTATTGAATGTTATTTGCTTAGAATTTTTTCAAAGCAAATATCTACAGTAGTTCATTCGAGTTGCTTCAGTCAGACTGATGGTTAGAATACAGCACAGTATTGTGAACAATTCAACATTCAACATGAATCCATGCCAGTCCAATTTAATAATCTACCTCATGAGTCATAAATCAATCAACACCAATGAAATATGTGGCCCCGAATGTACCAAAGAAAGCTAAAATAAAACAGGAAGTGACTCCTGATGTTAACCTGACGGTATGAAGCAGAATATCTTAATTCAATAAGCTTAGTGTAAGATATCACTCAGCACTCTGACAAATCCGTCAGGTGACATGCACTATATTTACCTTTTAGCTCCTACCGAGGAGTGGAGAAGTGCTAAAATGCCCTCTATGATAGGCTCGATGACAACATAACTCCTCCTCATGGTCCACCTATAGTGCCTCTGTGGAGCCAGTGCCTCCAAATGCAGGCTCCAGAACTGGTTTCTTTATATTTCGAACATCTGAAAAAACTATGGGTCTACTACTCTATCTATTTGTACTCTCTGTTCTCATCAAAGGTGAGATCATGAAGCCAGATTAAATCTACAGAAAATTATCGCATTATGCATACTTTTAATATATCTACTACTACTAATATATCTGATGGTTTGAAATAATGTGTCCAAATGGTTAGCTAATACAATGTCCATGTGATCAGAGATACTGAATGTGAATTACAGTCCAGTTGCTTGTGAATTTCTTTATTACAATACAAGTTTCTTGTACACATAATCTTGAGACTCGTATAGGCATTTCTGCATATTGATCTTATATTTTGCTCTTTTCAGCGTTGGGGGCCGTGGAACTCAATCAGGAGACCTTCAGTCTGACTGTAAAGCGGAACAAACCAGTCTCACTTCATTGCACATATGGGGGATCTGGGTGTTGGAACTACATCCACTGGTACCAAAGAAAGGAGGGAGAGAACTTTAAGAGGATCTTGTATATAGCAATAAGTGATGGAAGCAAAACAATCGATCCTGGTTATCAGAGAGATTTTGACGCAGAGAAAAATGGAAATAAATACACTCTAAAAATCTCTATGTTGAGGTCCCTTCATGCTGCAGAATACTACTGTGCCTGCTGGGACTCCCACAGTCAGAGTGACTATTACACACTCTTCACAAAAACCCCAGCAGCAGATCAAATTAATATCAGAGAAAGAAAAAAAAAGAAAATTTACTTTAAATTAGTATACAGTACATTTTAGCATAAGGTTAATTTTAACATCTACTTGAGTTACTCCTATACGGAAAGTGTACATTCTGCATCACAGATAAGCACAATTTACAATCAACCCATCACAGTCCAGCTTGAAGTATTGAATACAACAACCAACGATTAATTTAGCTCCAAATTAGTTTTTTCCTTTGATTTTAATGTAGTCTACCTATGACTCCATATCGAATATTGACAAGCTATTTTAAGGATTCTACATTATTTCACATAATAAAAAGAAAAGTAGGAATTACCTGACAATTCCTCTCTATGTCCCCTATATACCATGCAGGTTTCTCCTGCCACAGAAAGGCTCATACTGAGAATGCCCCCCAAAATTATTGATAGGCTGGAAGTATTTTATATCACAACTCCTCCTTCTGGTCTACATATCACATCTGTTGAGCTAATATCATTGACATTCACAGATACTGCTGTTTTCATTCCTTTGAATTTGAAGCATGGAGGGAAATGATCAGACCACACATTTTATTTGCATATTCTGTTTTCATCTCAGGTAAAATAATGTGTATGCATGCAGCACATCTGACATTAGTGAGGTTATTTAAGAGGGTCTTGAATATAGCAATAGGTGATGGAAGCAAACAATTGATCCTGGTTATCAAAGGGAGTTCCAAGCAGAGAAAAACGGCAATAAATTCACTCTAAAAATCCCAAAGCTGAAGTCCTCTCATGCTGCAGAATACTTCAGTGCCTGCTGGGGCTCCCACAGTCAGAGTGATTGTTGCCACAAATGTTACTTTAATGAAACAACATTATTTAGCCTAACTCTAGTGGTATGCATGTATGTATTTTTTGTAGATTTTCATATGTCTGTGTGCTTATGTTTATGTTTGATGTGTAAATGGTAAATGCTGATAAAATAATTTATCTATCTCTATCTATAGCCCTTTTCCCATTGCAACGCGGTATAACGGCGGGTCGTAATACCGTGTCCAACCCCGCGTCAAGCAATGGGAACGCAATTCTAACCCCTGCCCAAAGCCGTGTCGTTGGACTGTTCTGGGGGTTTGACCTAGAGGCACAAAGCGTAATACGTAACACGCAAAGTCGGGCGGGTTTAATGACGTAACCTATGCGCTGCTCTTTTTTCATCTGAACCACGTGAACTTGAGAATGTAAACAATCCATACGGAGATCTAACTAGCAATTAAGCTAGGTTACAGGCAGCAATAGGCAGCTAACTGGTAACTCAAGGCACAGCAAAAACAGTCATACAAACAGAAAGCAAACCCATGGAGAATAAACAACACTTGGCTTGATCAACCATAAATCACATTATGACCGTCCCTAAGCCTATGCGCTGCTCTTTTTTCATCTGAACCACGTGAACTTGAGAATGTAAACAATCCATATGGAGATCTAACTAGCAATTAAGCTAGGTTACAGGCAGCAATAGGCAGCTAACTGGTAACTCAAGGCATAGCAAAAACAGTCATACAAACAGAAAGCAAACCCATGGAGAATAAACAACACTTGGCTTGATCAACCATAAATCACATTATGACCGTCCCTAAGCCTATGCGCTGCTCTTTTTTCATCTGATCCACGGAAACTTGAGAATGTAAACAACAAATCCATACGGTGGTCTAACTAGCAATTAAGCTACAGGCATCAACAGGCAGCTAACCAGTCACGAAAAGCATAGCAAAACCGGTCATACAATCAGAAAGCAAACCCATGGAGAATGAACAACACTTGGCTTGATCAAATCACATTATGAAGCAGCTACTTTGACAACTACTGTCACCGCAAGCTCACAATCTCGCACCACCACCAGCCTACTGTCATGACATGACCATCTCACAAACAAGCTCACAATCTAGTCAAAACCCACCAATTTAGCTTTAAAAATCCTCAATGGTAGCAGCATTTATAGAAGTAGAAATCCACAAACCTACCTGTCCTTGTAAACTGCTCAAAAGGACCATGCTTTTTAATCCACAGAACCTGCTTGGATAACGTAGCCAGTCTTGCAGTTACCTGTCTGAAACGGTAGCCTAGCAATTTTCTTTTTTTTTTATTAGCCCAAGTGTTTAAATGTCAATGCCTGAACTCTAATGCTGCTGTTGCTCTGTTGCTGTCAGTCACGCCCACTTCAGACGTGGGTCGTTGTCCGTTCCCATTGAACAAGCTTCGGCAAAAGACTACTCCCCCCCCCCCCCCCCCCCCGAGGTGGGTCGAAAAGCCGAGCCGAGTTGATGCGGCAATACGGCTCCTCAATGGGAACGGAACAGCGGGAGCGCGCTTGAGGCGTGTTTAACCCGCTATATTCCTCAATGGGAAAGGGGCTTATGTAGCTTTATTTCAAAGTGCAACTCGCTGGAAATACTGAGAGTGTCCTTTTGAATAGTAATAGACTGGCAGTACATTTGATATGAAACCACAACTCCTCCTCATGGGCCACATGTCACATTTCCTGAGCTAAAAGTCTCAACTGCTTTTGCATATCTGCTGGTTTTGTGTCTTTGCATTTCAAGAGCTGAGGAGAATGATCAGTCCACTGTCTTTATTTGCTTGTTCTGTGTTCATCACAGGTGAGACATTATCAATAATCCTTTTTAAATACAGTCTATATGTAGCTCTATAAAATCTTCCTTTTTTGTGGGGGGAAACCTAATGTTACAATACAATCCAAAGTTTGACAAGCTGGTTATTCTGAAAATTTGAATTTCTACTGTCAACACGTATGTATTATGTTCTTTTCAGTGGTGGAGGCTCAGAGTCTCAGTCAGGACATCATCAGTGTGACTGCAGCTTTGGGGTCTAAAACAGAGGTTTCAATCGACTGCACATATGGGGGATCTGGATGTAGAAGCTACATCCACTGGTACCAGAAAAAGGACGGAGAGAACTTTAAGAGGGTCTTATATGTAGATCTAAGCTCTGGAGCCAAAACAAATGAAAATGAATATAAGGACTTCAAAACACAGAAAATTGGAAATAAGTTTATTCTAAAAGTCCCTGTCAAGTCCTCTCATGCTGCAGAATACTACTGTGCCTGCTGGGACTCCCACAGTCAGAGAGTTTGTTACCAGCCTGCACAAAAACTAGAGGCAGCAGGAGGCAAAACAATTATACCACTGTATTGTCCCATACCACACCACACTACTCACCCTAACCCTAAACCTTAAGTTCGACACTATTACTTGGAACAGTAAGAACGGTGTGAGGGCAGCAGTCAGGGGCACAGGGCAGTGGTGCAGGACAGGACAGTACAGGACAGTAGGGAAAAGTGGCACATTACCAGTAGGTGGTGTGTGCAGACCAGGAGGTGAGCGGTAAAAGACAGTGGTCAAGTGCTGCACACCGCCATGAACAATATAACAGTTTTTGCTCCGACAACTGAGAGAATAACAAAAACTCCAGCAGCAACTTTGGCTGATAAAAAAACACAGGTTCATCCCAATAAATAGAAATAAGTTCACATGTACAACTATAACTTCTGAAGGACAGAATGTTGTCATGCCTTGAGTATAGAAGATTAACTTTAGTGTACCATCTCCTATGTTATAGCCTGCACCAATGGCAACCATGGGCAAAAGGCTTTCTGTGAAGTTCAAAAATATTGGGCATGCCAGAGTCCTCTGTTTGCTAATCGCCCAGCCAAATTTCGCAGGAGGAAACCTAATCTAATGAGATCCCTGATTGTGCTGGAGCAAAATGTGATACTGAGCTGAAGCATTAGGGGGCGCTAGCCTGGCTACTTACAGCAGCTTACTCCATTTGACAGAATATCATATCATCATATTCTGCATTATAAACAAAGACACAAGTGATCAGTCCAGCTTATAATATCTCATCAGCCATTGAATGTCCAGTGTACTAAGATTCTTTACAAGTTACATCTCCTCAAATTTGTTTGTTTTCCAACAATAATATGCTTGCAATTTTCTTAACTGAAATCATGAACTGCTAATATCTGATAGTACAGAATATAGCATTTAGGTATTGAACTGTAGGAATACGTATTTTGATGTCATCCACTTATTCAGAGTACAAAGGAAACACAAAATTTTTAATATTTACCTTATAATTGCCTCAAATAATTTTGTGTAATACCTTGTGCCTGTTGTCCCCACCACAGAATGAATGACTGTCCTCTAAGAGGCTGGCAGCATATTTGATATGAAGCCACAACTCCTCCTCCTGGTCTACATATCACATCTGTTGAGCTAATTGCAACGGCTTTTACATTTCTGCTGTCTTTGGAAGCTCTTGAGAAAGCCATGGGTCTATGCCATTGGTTTGCATTTTCAGCTCTCATCACAGGTGAGATCAAATGTGATGAAATCTATTGATTTACAGTATATCATTTGTAAATTGAAGTGAAAGCCAAATTGTGGTCATATACTGTAAGTAGGATGCTAATGTAGCCTGGGATGTTAAATGTAAGGGGGTTCAGTTTGTGAATATTTGTTTATCAAAAATACAAATGTGTATGACACTAAAGCACTGATGGGTTAAATGCATTGACATGAATTTCCCTCACTTACATGAACTCTTCTTTGGGATGGCCAAGGCATTTCATCACATATTTTGTTCTTTTCAGTGGTGGAGGCTCAGATACTCAGTCAGGACATCATCAGTGTGACTGCAGCTGTGGGGACTAAAAAAGAGGTTTCAATTGACTGCACACATGAGGGATCCGAATGTAGGAGCTACATCCACTGGTACCAGAAAAAGGATGGAGAGAATTTTAAGAGGGTCTTATATGTATCGATAAGCTCTGGAGCCAAAACAAATGAAAATGATTATAAAGACTTCAAAGCAGAGCAAAATGGAAATAAATTCACTCTAACAGTCCCTGTCAAGTCCTCTCATGCTGCAGAATACTACTGTGCCTGCTGGGTTGTAGTCTCGGGTTCCCACAGTCATTATGACTCTTACCGGCCTGCACAAAAACTGCAGCAGCAAAGTGGGCTGATGTAAAACCAGAGGTACTGTATATCTCAGGGCAGATCAAAGTGTTCACATTTAAACTAAATACAATAATATTGCCATCTTTATGTGTCTGTGACAGTATCATACCAGCAGCATTCTTCATCACAGTTGAACATAAACAGCAATCTTCATCTCCCAGCTTATTCAGGAGCTCTGAACATTAATACCATATAAAACAGAAAGGCTCATAAAATACATCACAAATCAATGTTCACCCCATTGCAGTCCAAATCTAAGTACCCCATGCAGCAAACAATAACGCTTTTAGGAAAAAGCAAAGTAAACTAAATATTGATGTGCAAACATGAGGCAATAATTCAGAAATATTATGTTAAGTTTAGATACATAAATAATAATAATATGATACTAAGAGTTTACAGAGAATGTTGTACATTTATGCAAGTGAACCACTAAAGACTCAGATGCAGAGACACATAGCCTATGTATACCTAATCTGTGTGTCACCAATTAAATTAATACTACTATTAATACTATTCAGTTTTTGATATTGTGAAAACAACACACACACACACCTCTCTCTCTCTCTCTCTCTCTCTCTCTCTCTCTCTCTCTCTCTCTCTCTCTCTCTCACACACACAAATGTACATAATGGCCACACCTACCCCTCCTGTTGGGGACATGAAGTTGTAGAAGATCATGTGTCATCCTCATGGCTGTCTGCTTGTAGCTCCAAACTCATCACTGACTGTACCTGAAACAGATGTCATCCATCCAAAATAGCCATGAACTTCAAGCTGTATTTCACTTTTCTCCTCTATATAGGTAAGAAGTCAATGCAAGAGTCTTCAATTTAAATATATAGAGGTAATATAGCATAATATGTATATATTAAGTTAAATGAAATTTGGCATATCAAGTCAAATCCTCCTTTTTGAACAGATAGTATTTTACTTTACCTATACACTGTATACAAGTGTAACTCTGTGTCAATTATTCTCTGCAGGGGAGACTGCCAGCGTGCTTCAAGAAAAGATCTCAGTCACCAAAACTACGGGCAAATCAGTGATGTTTACATGCACAGACATAAGTAGATGTGGTGGAGACTACGTTCACTGGTACCTGAAAAAAGAAGGAGAGGTTTTCCAGAGAATTTTGTACATTGATGCAAGCAATGGGAAGGTCACTAAAGATTCTGGATTTAATGAATACGAGTCAGAGAAACAAGGCCATGGCCAAATTGTTCTGAAAATCCGTGCAGTAAAAATGGCTCACCAAGCTGTGTACTACTGTGCTTGTTGGGACTCCACAGTGATCACTCACAGAGACATCCTGTACAAAAACCCTGATGATCTTTACCATGTCACCAAATCAGAGAAGACAACGGATATGGCCACACCTACCCCTCCCAGTATACTGTAGCAGTCTGGACGTACACCAATAGAGCTTCCAGATCACACATCATCACTATAGATCACTATAGTCATCTGCTTGTATCCCTAGACTCGGAAAGCAGTCTTAGTTAATTCGACCACAGAAATCATTCGTAGAAATTAACCATGAACTTTAAAATCTTCATAACATTTCTCTTCTGTATAGGTAAGTATTCAACATGAAAAATACAAATTTATCAAGGCATTTAACTAAAATATATCAGTTGTATGACCTCTATCTTTGAACAGACAATGTTTTATGTTATGTGGTGGTATTCTCTGCAGGGGAGACTGCCAGTGTGCTTCAAGAAAAGATCTCAGTGACCAAAACTCAGGGCAAATCAGTGATGTTTACATGCACAGACATAAGTGGATGTGTTGGAAATACTGTTCACTGGTACCAGAAAAAAGAAGGAGAAGGTTTCCAGAGAATTTTGTACATAAATGCAAGGGATGGCAAGGTCACTAAAGATTCTGGATTCAGTTCAGAATACGAGTCAGAAAAAGAAGGCAATGACCAGATTGTTCTGAAAATCCCTCAAGTAAAGATGCTTCACCAAGCTGTGTACTACTGCGCTTGCTGGGTCTCTGGCACCACAGTGATCATCAACAGAGACATCCTGTACAAAAACTCACCCTCTTCTGTATGTTAGCACATCCAAATGTGTGATTATTTCCGTTACCCCTAGCCTGGCCTTGCCTTCCTATGTACCTCCACTCGATTATCATCTCTTTCCACGACCCTGTTTGGGATTCCGGCCATTGGCTTTGTTCGCAGTAACCATTTTTTGAGACCGCAGCAGTCAGTGAGCAGGAGGCAGGAGTTGTGAGAGATACAACAGGTTTCTGCTGTTGTGTAGCTTACCTCACAACCAAGCTGGTGCATTGGGTGAAATCAGATTCAGTCGCTTCAAACTTTCACAGTTCACACCTCCAACTTGCATTTGTTCATCAATGGATGAGATCCCAGACCCTTGTACGAAGCAAAGTGTAGACCATGAGGATGGTTATGGCCAGGCTAAGTTATTCTACACCAATCTCAATAACAGTAGACATAAGCACTGGCATATTCATCAACATTAATTTTTAAAAAATATTTCTTATTGCCATTCTTATTGCAGGATGTAATTAAACCGCTTTCTGGAATCTATCTGGGACATTCCATAACCTTTTCGTAAACAAATAAAGGGCCCTGCAGACTGGGTCATAGGCAAATAGTCACTTTGTGTGTGTGGTGTGTGTGTGTGTGTGTGTGTGTGTGAGAGTGTGTGTGTGTGTGTGTGTGTGTGTGTGTCTGCCTGCCTGCCTGTACACAATGTTTTTGAATACTCACATTGCCATCCAATTCCTCATAAAGATGAATAGTGAGCCATTTACCTCCTGATTCCCTCAGATGAAAACTGGTCTTTACTCTAATCAAGCACGTTAAATGTACTAAATGATTGTTTCATATGAAAACATATCAACACGCAATCAGTGAATGCACCAAGCAACACAATACACTATTTAACCTCAATTCTTACACATATGTCCTGTATGTCCCCAAAAAACTATTGTAATTTTCAACATCTGTGACACAAAATCCTCCAATGAGTACCATCCTCCGATGGATGAGTACCATCCTGTGATAAACACTATAAACTACCAAATTAGAATGAAAATATAGCATACACTAGAACAAATACCTGGACAAAATATACATGCACATACCACCTTCTTCTTTTTGCTTCAAGACAAATTGAAAGGCCCTTTGCCTTAGATTCCCTCAGATGGAATAGTCTCTAATTGTGTATAATTGTGTGTGTTATCGCAAACGTGCTGAGAAAGTTGTCTTAAACCTGCCAGTAAATTTGATATGAAACCACAACTCCTCCTCCAAGTCTGCACATCACATCTGTTGAGCTAATTGCAACGGCTTTTACATTTCTGCTGTCTTTGCAGCACTTGAGAAAGCCATGGGTCTATGCCATTTGTTTGCATTTTCAGCTCTAATCACAGGTGAGATCATGTGATGAAATCTATAGATTTATATCATTTGTAAAGTGAAGCCAAATAAAACAGAAAGGCTCATAAAATACATCACAAAAGCAAAGTAAACTAGATATTTATGTGCAAACATGAGGCAATAATTCCGAAATATTATGTTAAGTTTAGATACATAAATAATAATAATAATAATAATAATAATAATAATAATAATAATAATAATAATAATAATATGATACTAAGAGTTTACAGAGAATTTTGTACATGTGAACCACTGAAGACTCAGATGCAGAGATGCCTGTGCATACCTATTCTGTGTGTCACCAATTATATTAATACTACTATTAATATATTCAGTTTTTGATACAACACACACACACACACATACACACACACACTCTCTCTCTCTCTCTCTCTCTCTCTCTCTCACACACACACACACACACACACACACACACACACACACACACACACACACACACACACACACACAAATGTACATAATGGCCCCACCTACCCCTCCTGGGGACATGAAGTTGTAGAAGATCATGTGTCATCCTCATGGCCGTCTGCTTGTAGCTCCAAACTCATCACTGACTGTACCTGAGACAGATGTCATCCAAAATAGCCATGAACTTCAAGCTGTATTTCACTTTTCTCCTCTATATAGGTAAGAATCTTAAGTCTTATTATATCTACAGTATATCTAATATAATAATAACAATAATAATAATAATAATAATAAATTAAAAGAAATATTATGAAATTCTCCTTTTTGAACAGATATACTGTACAATATGCACTGATATACAAGTGTAACTCTGTGTAAATTATTCTCTGCAGGGGAGAGTGCCAGCGTGCTTCAAGGACAGATCTCTGTGACCAAAACTCAGGGCAAATCAGTGATGTTTACATGCACAGACATAAGTGGATGTTATGGAAGTATTATTCACTGGTACCAGAAAAAAGAAGGAGAGGTTTTCCAGAGAATTTTGTACATAAATGCAAGGGATGGCCAGGTCACTAAAGATTCTGGATTTAATGAATACGAGTCAGAGAAACAAGGCGATGACCAAATTGTTCTGAAAATCCGTACAGTAAAAATGGCTCACCAAGCTGTGTACTACTGCGCTTGTTGGGTCTCTGGCACAGTGATCATGAACAGAGACATCCTGTACAAAAACCCTGATGATCTTTACCATGTCACCAAATCACAGAGAGAGAGGATATATGGCCACACCTACCCCTCCCAGTATACTGTAGCAGTCAGGACGTACACCAATAGAGCTTCTACCAGATCACGTCACCAATATAGATCACAAATAGTCATCTGCTTGTATCCCTTAAACCAATAGAGCTTCTACCAGATCACACATCACATCATTACTATTGTCATCTGCTTGTAGTCTAGACTCTTACTGTAAAAGGCTTCAAGTTCATTCAAACACAGACAGACATAACTCAGAGAAATAAACAATGAACTTCAAAATCATCATTCCATTTCTCTTCTGTATAAGTAAGTACAAAGTTACAAAGGTATTTACTGCAGTAATTCAGTTGTATGCTATTAATATCTCTCCTTCTATCTTTGAGCAGACAGTGGTTTTGCTTTAAGTATACACTGTATACATGTGTAACTCTTACTCTCTACAGGGGAGACTACCAGTATGCTTGAGCAGAAGATCTCAGTGACCAAATCAGTTATGGGCACATTAGTTATGTTTACATGCACAGACACAAGAAGATGCTGGGGAGACTATGTTCACTGGTACCAGAAGAAAGAAGGAGAAAGTTTCAGGAGAATTTTGTACATTGATGCAAGCAATGGCCAAGTTACTAAAGATTCTGGATTCAGTGAATATGAGGCACAGAAACAAGTCTCTGGCCAAATTGTTCTGAAAATCCCTCAAGTAAAGATGCTTCACCAGGCTGTGTACTACTGTGCTTGTTGGGACTCTGCCACCACAGTGATCATCAACAGAGAAACTTCTGTGCAAAAACCCACCCCCTTAGTATAAATTGTATGTCCAACATCCAAACTGCTGCCATTTTTATGTTCATCATTATGTTCAGTCCAGTCCAGTTTCTGAAATCTCTCTGGGAACTTTTTGTATCAATTAGAGGGCCCTGCACACGTCATAGACTGTAGACATAGTTGCTACTAGAAAATAGTCACTTCTTGTGTGTGTGTGTGTGTGTGTGTGTGTGTGTGTGTGTGTGTGTGTGTGTGTGTGTGTGTGTGTGTGTGTGTGTGTGTGTGTGTGTGTGTGTGTGTGTGTGCCTGCATACAATGTTTTTAAATACACTCATATAAAGATGAATGGTGAGCCATTTACTTCCTGATTATCCTTACTAATAAAATCTGGTCTATACTCTAATCGAGTATTTTAAATGCACCCTGCACTAAATGATTGCTTCATATAAAAACATATCAATAAACAATTCATGACAGTTCACTGAAAATAGTGAATGCACCAAGCAATATAAAATACAATATTTAATCCAAATTCTTAAACACATGTATCTTCCCAAAAACTATTCTGATTTTCCACTTCTGTAACAGATCTTACAATGAGTACCATCCTGAGATAATCTTGACAATGTGAACTAGAATATAGCCACAGTAGAATATTAACAAATATCTGGACAAAATATACACATTAACACTCTCTTCTTCTTGCTTCAAGACAAATGAAAAGTCCCTTTGCCTCCAAAATCTTACAGGTGAAATAGTCTATAATTGTGTATGTTATCAAAGATGTACAGTGCTGACAATGTCGATTTCAACCTCAGTAAATTTGATATGAAACCAGAACTCCTCCTCCTGGTCCACACATCACATCTGTTGAGCTAATATCTACAGCTCTCACATATGTGGTGTTTGTGTATCTTTGCATTTGAGAAGCTGAGGAGAATGATCAGTCCAGGGCAGTTTTTAAATGCATGTTCTGTGCTCCTCACAGGTGAGATATAGAATGTAACTACTCAGTAATCTATTTGTAAAAAAAAGTTCTCTGTTGGAGTAACACAACTCTTTAAATGTATTAAAGTGTTTACAATTAAAGCTTACAGTAAGTGGGCAGTATATTGCAAACTGTGTGGCCCCAAACATTTCTGCACACTAACTTTACATTTTGGGTTTTTTTTCTAGTGGTGGGGGCTCAGAAACTAAGCCAGGAGGTCAGTGTGACTGCAGCTTTGGGGAAAGAGGTCTCAATTCACTGCTTGTATGGGGGCACTGGGTGCTATGAGTACATCCACTGGTACCAGAAGAAGGAAGGGGAGACCTTTAAAAGAATCTTGTACATGAAATTAAGTGATGGAGCCAAAACAAGTGATTCGGGTTATTCAGAATTCCAAGCACAGAAGAATGGAAATACATATACTCTAAAAATCTATCAGCTGAAGTCTTTTCATGCTGCAGTCTACTACTGTGCCTGCTGGCCGTCCCACAGTCAAAAATGTTGTTCACAACCAGCACAAAAACTCAAACAGCAAGATGTGATGAAACAAAGTTTATGAGTAGACTATGGTGAATATTTAAGGGATAATATATTCAGTTGGTCATTGTAGGAAAATATTTCATGGCAACAGGACCCTGATACAAATGTGAAATTTATCCCTTTAATTTTTTTTAAGGCCTTAGGTAACAGCATGGCAGACCTCAGGGAATGCACTATAAACCTATCCAGCTCGAAGCAAAGATGAATGTACCTGGTAAGCCATTTACCTCTTGAATCCCTCAGATGAAATCGAAAGCACCAAATGATAGCGGGAGTTCACAACACTGTTCAGGTGACTTATTAAGTGATGTAATACATGTATCAATTGCATACTACCATTGATTAGATTTACATTTATGCATGCTGTATAACAGATGCTTTTATTCAAGGCATATTATAGAGGACTAACTTTCAAGTTATAGCACAATAACAGCAGTAAGAGAACATATGGTCCAGTTCCATGTGCTATACTGTATTACAATTTTGTCCTGTAAAACCTACTGCCCTGTGGCACTAGTATGCTGTGCAGGGGCAGGTATAGTTTAAGGCCCCCAAGGCTACAGTTGTCCGTGGCCATATACAGTCTTGCAGGCTAGCATACATATGGCTCAAGGGTCAAGCCATATCTAACCTCAGTGTTTCTCAAACTGTGGGGCGGGCCCCACTAGTGGGGCGCAGACACATGACAGGTGGGGCGCGAGACATCTCTTTGCGATCGACTGACGGCCCCACCATGCCCCCTAAATTCATCAGATATGCATATATGACAGTAAGTTGAGCTTTCCAATGGTGTTATTTGCTAGTTCCAATGGTGTTATTTGCTAGTGCTAGCCTACTCGCGAAGTCACAGAGGTATTATGCGCAAATTGAGTATTCCAGGTGGGGCGTGAAAAATCTCTGCCTTCCAAAGTGGGGAATGACAGAAAAAGTTTGAGAACCACTGCTAACCTATTCATTGATCCCCCCACCCCCTGATCCTGTGCCACCACTTCCTGCAACACTATCCCATGTCACTCAAATGCAATGCCATGTGACTTCTTCCTACAACTGTCCTGCTGTGACGCTGTCCTTGGTCAGTTGAACACTGTTTTAAACCTGGCTACCCCTAAATCAAGTCCCAACACTACACATGAAATGTTTAGCAAGTGTTGTGAGACAGCCATTATTGACAGCAGGTGGCGCTTGACAGCAGTTAAGGGCAGTAGCAAAGATCTCCGCTTCAACCCTCTCTGGCAGAAGGCAGTGCAGCACAACAGGCACATTAACAGTAGGTGATGCGCGACAGTGTTGCAGGATAATAGACGAGACCTCTAGTAGCAGTTTGGGCTGACATACCTGAGGTTCATCTCAGGTAGTGTAAACTACTGGAAATAAGATCACATTTCATGACTAAACACAGCATAAGTTCTGTGTTTGCGCAAGCAAGTTGCTTCAGTTACACACACAGAACACACCACAACATTGTGCATTATAACCAAACATTTCAACATTAATCCATGCCAGCCCCATTTAATGATTCTCTTCATCAATCAATCAACACCAATGAAATATGAGGCCCCAAAATGTACCAAAGAAAGCTGAAATAAGACAGGAAGAGTGATTCCTGGCATGAACTTGTGGGTATAACAGTACTCAGCACTCTTTCGCCTGACCAATCCCTCAGATCACATACAGTAGCCATTTAGCACCAAGGAGAAAAAGTGGAGAAATACTGAAAATTTCCTCTCCAAGAAGTTTAGTCACAATCTACATTTCACTGCTCTTTGTACCTGAACAAATATATTAAAGTGCTTATGAGACAAATGAAAAGTCTAGAAATGTTCAACAACTCTGATAGGCCCCCATTGATGATTGATGACCCCATACTGAAACTCCTCCTCATGGTCTACCTAGTGCGTATGTGCAGACAGTGCCTCCAAATGCTCTCTCAATTCTGGTGTCTTTGAATTTCCAACACTTAAGAAAACCATGGGTCTGCTCTATCTATCTGTATTCCCTGTTCTCCTCACAGGTGAGATCATGATGCCAGATGAAATCTACTGATGCATAAAATTAGCACATAGCAATGCATACTATTAATATATCTACCACTATTAATACAGTTATCTAACAATGCCAATATGGTCAGATAAGCTGAATGTCAGCTACAGTCTAGTTGCTTGTGAATTTCTTGTAGACATAATCTACAAATGTACAACACACGTAGGCATTTCCGCACGCTGATCTTATATTTTTCCTAATCTCAGTGGTGGGGGCCGTGGAACTCAAGCAGGAGACCATCAGTGTGACTGAAAAGCGGAACAATCCAGTCTCACTTCATTGCACAT
>JAODXP020000675.1:0-19821 GCA_027497455.2 Sardinella longiceps | reverse complement strand
TGATTTCTCTTAGCAGGATCTCTGGATTCCTGTGGCTTTAATGAATACTCTCAGTAATCCTTTTGTATGGCCTCACATAATATAATGGCCTTGAGAGGTCTTTTGAGGCACAGAGATGAGTAAATGAACAGAACAGCATGAAAAGAGACAGAGGCTGCTGGCTTCAAGAGGACTCACTGGATAATTCCCATAGAATCTGTGGAGACATGAAATAGATGGATGGGCGTTAATATGAACCGCAGAACACATACAATGCAGTGACATTCAGTGCATGGCTGGACCTGTGAGATTAAGATGCTATAATGATGACTATGTTATTGAGGGCAGAGGACTTTAAGGGCGTAGGTGTCATTTTGGTCAAAATTTAGTTCCACTGTATCACCCGAATGAATCATATGAATAAATTTAGAGTTACTATTAAAACACGCAGTATTTAGAGCCAGTAGGGCGTATAGCTACATTTTGACTAAGAGATATATATTCTTCATTAAGTATTGTGTCACATCTGTGTCAACAAATGTGCTTTAAGTCAGTGAAATCAGCACAAAAAGTAGCATAAGAACAAACTATAGTCATTTTTGTTTTGGCTCTCCGATATAGTAGGTGAAATGTCATTTACTGAACACCCTTTGGGCTCTCAGCCATCGTTATATTCTATTTTTGTCACTTCAACTCAGAGGGATTCAGAAAAGCCTGATGGCACTGTTCGCTTTGATGAATACAACAAATTTGAAAAATTAGGCCTATAATCTCGTTCATCTTGGTTAGAAGTGAGAAATGATTCAATTTTGGGAAGGCTCCTCGGGCCCCCAGGTTTGCCTGCCTCTGCTTTATACTGTATTCTCTATCTGGGACTAATATAAATATAATATAAAGCCTACAGTATGTGTGTATAACAATAGCATTATTAGGCTCCTTAACTCTAATAAATACATTATTACTCTGAGATCACAAAAAGTCTACATTCTGTGATGCTTGCGGCAACTGGCTGATTTATTTATGTTGACGTGCCAGAATGGTTTCCAAAACAGGCAAGAAAAATATTTACCCCAGCTGAGAGGCCTAAAAAAAGTTAATATGCAGAAGTGGTTTGTCCCCTCCCTTGTGTCCTGGACCACAGTATGGTAATGAATCTCCCATTGAAAAACAAAAATAAAATTGCCTGTCCTGTATTTAAAACAGATCCCAGTAGATCATTGGACTTCAACAACTAGCAATGTCACAAATATAGGACAGACAGTTAATGAGTAAGTTGAGGTACATCTTAATGTGTAATGACCATCCCCTCATAGAGGAATTTGTTCCTCTTCCATCTGGCCAGAGGTATACTGTAGGCTACCAAGAGCAAAGTGCAATGGATACAAGTTTTCCTTTGTTCACAGTGCAGTTAATGCACTTGTTGCAATCTCTTTAAAGTTGCAAGTGTGGCTGTGTTTTGGTGTATGTGTTTAGGGCGGGCTTCGCCAAAAACAACAGCCTTTGTTGGTGTTTACATCTTCTTCATTCCTCCAATTGGCCATAGGCTATCCTGTTGGGTGCAGAAGTAGTTTAAAAGATAACAGACTTGTTCCGCCTATGATTGAGTTTGGTCTATCTCTCGATGCTAGACTATACATTTCACTGATATAGTATGGCCTGCCAGGCTAGGTAACTTGCATAACGTGGCCAACATACATGCAGTGCCTAGAGCAGAGGTCAGGGCAACATAAACTAGTATGAATATAACCCAGACTTTATCTTCAGCCAGGCCCAGCAAGTACAATGACAACATGTTTTGGTGACAAACAGCCTGTCTCTCTTACCTCTGCCTGTTTCCAAATGTGAAATTGTAATGGGTCAAGGTGCACTTCTACCACCTCATGCTGTAGAGTGCATGTATTTATAGAAGCTGACACTATTTTGAAACTGCTGACGCAGGTTATGTCTTCACATTTTACAAAGTGAGACGAGGCCCCGGGAAAAGTGTCAAACGTTGCCAAAAACGAGGTGCCAGCTGGAACTCTGGCCTCCGAATGTGGAACACCAGCAGCATCTGCCACAGCACTGCAGCAGCAGCACATCACATACAGGCTTATTGCACATAGGGATCATACACTGGACATAAGATATAGATATAGATATTACATATAATCAATCAATTCTTTATTTCAGACACCAGAACCAGGGTCCATATCTCATAAAATGTATATACAGAATAAATAGATTAAGAAGAATTAGCTAAGAAGAAACATACCAAGACAGACATCAAATCACAACATAGACATATAAACAGCCCCTCCAATGTTTGCATAGGAAAGTTCCTAAGTATTGCATTATTGATTCCGAAATAGTCCTGTCTTGTAGGTTGATGTTGCTCATGTAAGCTTGTCGGAGTACAAAATTATGTGGTGATATGAAAGGGAGATCTGAGGCCATTTTAATTTATTTGTCCTCCTCTGATAAGGATGCCATACACCCTTCCAGCATGTACTGTATACTGTAAAGAACAATCTGAGCCAATCAATCTCTGTTTATTTAGGCTGCTTAGTGCTGTTGGTAGATGCAAGAACGACATTTGATACCTAGCCTTCAACATAGACTGAACTTGCAGACTTGCAGCCATGAAACTAATCAATGTGGGCAGAAGAAAATGAATCCTCCTCTTCTTTTCTCATCAGTTACACTGTAAACATCAAAGAAACATTTCCTTTTCTTTTTTCTTTTTTTTTTTTTTTATGGCCATTACACTGATATATCAACTTAATAAGGACATAGCCCCTAATAAGGACATAGCCCCAGCTGAAATGTCACCACGGGTTTGCTATGTGATGAGATAATCAAACAATAATGCTTGCTTAACTATATAGAAATATTTATTTGAAGTATAGGCCTAAAACTTTCAACAAACATGTTTAGTTGTTCACTGAGCAGTTACATTGCTGGACGAAAACTGGACGACATTGCACCACATTCTGTAGTTCTCAAAGGCCGACCGAGCCCTCGGCAAACAACAGGGACGGGCTGATCCACTTCCCACTCCGGATAAACGTTCTAGGCTTTTTTATTATTATTGTGGATTGTGAACCAGTGTCAGACAGCATAGGCTAAATTCTGTCACTTAAGTGACCCACCTCTAGATGGCAGTGCTCACCTTGATTTCTCTAATTCCATCCATGAACAATGACCGTGCGTCTCCATCATCCCTCCTCAAATCCGTGATACTCCAATAGGAACAGGTGGAATCCCTTTCAGATGAACGTAGGGTTGAAATATTACTTTACGTACGAAATGATGCACCAGGACGCAGTGTTACGGTTCTGACATGAAGATTCTACCGTTAATCAATGCCTACTGTATTGGATTTGTTCGGTGACAGTGCGTGCATCATTCTGTGGGGAATAGAATGAATTGGATCAATATGAGTAAGATAGATGGATAATTTCAGAGAAACTAGTTCTAATTCTTCAGGGTTTATGGCATTCTTCTCCTTGTTTCTGAGAGATGATGGTGGCTTGTAGGCAAAGATCTTTGCTCTGCCTTTGGATTTGAAAGAATTCAAAACTTTTCGTGTCCACAATGCCTGAGAAAACAAGATACAATCTGGTGGATGATGCAAACGACCCCAGGATTCCGATGCATGAAGATGAGGATTCATTCAAGCACGGTGTGATGTTTGAAGTGAAGGTAAAATTGTGTTAGCCTATTTATGTGACTTACACTGAAAATAACCCTACAAGTTTCTACAGTAGATTCATGATTATTGCTCTTGTTTCATTCTCACAAAATTGCCTGGCGACATGTGGGTCAATTTGTCTTCTTTCGTTTTCCTTCAAGTATATTGGCAGCTTGGACGTTGTCAGACCCAGTAACCGGATGGACATTCTGGCAGCTATGAGAAGAATACGTGTAAGCTGTAACGTTTCATTTGGAAATCCTTACTTTTAATCTTTCAGGCTCATTAGATAGGCTATGCAATAGGCAATATCTTAACTAAAAGTATCCTAGTTGTCATAATACGATATCCGATATCATAATTAGACTAAGCACATGTAGCTTGTTTACAGGAGCACATTAACTCATTTTGCTCTGTAGAAGATCATCCTAGCCTACTAGAGGACTTACAGTGACATTAGCCTACTAGGAGAAGGGAATCACTGCATTTTGCCATGGTTTAGATTTTGAGATTTTGATCAACTGTATAGCATCCAAAAACAAGTTTCATATTGGTAGCCCATCAATCAGTGTGTGATTTAAGATGAAGGGAGGTCAGAACAGCTGTCAGCTACTACCCTTTCTCCAAAAAAAAAAATCCAACAACAAAAAACCGTACTGATATCAAACAGAAGAGTAGTGTTGCTCAGCTATCGGGAGTTGACTTTCTCTGATGATAAAAGAGCAATTTGATCAAGTTGTACATTGGGTATGTAAGGTGTCAAGTGTAGTTTGTAGTCCAGAGATGAGAGAGAGACGTGTGTGTGTGTGTGTGTGTGTGTGTGTGTGTGTGTGTGTGTGTGTGTTTTCTCTCTCTCTCTCTCTCTCTCTCTCTGTAATTTCATTGCATTTAAAATGCAGATAGCGTAGGTGGGGGATAAAACATAACCCCCTGCATCTGAAATCTGCCTGATGGAATTGACGTACTGGAAAGTTGTTGGGGCTCACTCTGCTTGTAAGAGCCGGGAACACATCACTGTTTGGGAGCCCGCTTTGTACTGTGAGCCTCTGCCAAATCTTATAAGAAGCTGGATCCTCTGGCTCCCCTGAGAATTTCTTATTTACTTATGTTTACTGTTTCGCCGTAGGCCAAGGCAGTGACAGGCAGGCAGGCAGGCAGGCAGCAGAAGCATGTGTTTATGCTCAGTTTAATCCACTGTGGTTTTAAAATGATCTGAAGTTGTTCATCTGTAGTGTAGCAGGACGACTTGACACAAAGTAAGCCTACATTGAACATAACTGATGATCAAATAGGCTGCCTTTTTTTGAAAGTTCAAAAAGAATATTGATGATATGGCTCTGAACATAACGGATGGGCTGTAGGCCTACCATGTGTTGCGCAATTATCGCAAGTTTTATTGCCATGCATTATATTATACTGCATCGGAATTCTGTCTTTTACACCTGTCTGATCTTAAGCTATATGGTCTCTCTCTCCTGAATTTATACCGTGCTTTGGACATTATTTAGACCTGAAATTTCTCACCAAGAAAACTATTGATTTTTCCTCTCTCCCAGTATGAGTTCAAAGTCAAAAACATAAAGAAGAAGAAGGTCTGTTTAATGGTGGCTGTAGACGGAGTAAAGGTTATGCTACAGGCAAAGAAAAAGGTAAGAAAAGCTCTCATTTTGGGGGCCTGTAGGTGGAAGTGCTACAGTGTGTCTGTAAATCACAGTAACAGAAACATTAAACAAATGGTAGATTCTTTACTGCCTAATTTAAAGGTAAGGTTCATGATGCTTTCCTGGAGCACTTTAATTACTTTATTGTTTAAAATCCCCCTCACACCCCGATTGCAAACCATTAGTTAAAGGATAGGTCCGTAGTGAATTCAAGCATAGCCCTGTTGAAGGAGTATGCTAAATGCACCAGTTAGCAAGTGGAACAAAATAATTTGGAACAGCATAGACCGAACGCGAACGCAGAAACGAACCAGCACTTTACATTGAATCAATGGAAACTGATTATTTGAAACCGAAAGTAAGATCTGAGGTGCTGCTGACTCAATGTACTGTGTTTCGCGTTAGCGTTAGGTCTATGCTGTTCGAAAATCTTTCATTCCATGCAAAATATATTGCTGTTAGAAGGCTCGTGCAACACGGCTATGCTTAAACTTACTCCGGAGCTATCCTTTAAATGCACCAACACACAAATACAAAAATGTTTGTCACCTGGGGAAGGAACAGGATGGGAAAGATGGCATCCAATCATTTTGAGCGTCCCTATCAAAATGATTGAACGACGATATGTCTATCAAACTCAACTGTCATTTGGCCCCCCTGCTGCCATAGACAGTGCTAATCCTGTACACCGGAGGCGGGACTTTGAAAACTGAGAAAGTGTGCATTTTCAAATTTAATCAGCCCAAAAGCTGTAGGATCTTGAACCCTACCTTTAATAGAGATGACTGCTGTGAGTGTTCAAGCCGTGTTGTTTGATTGTGATTCATGTCAAAGAATGGTTTGAAACAGATGAAAGACAGGACATGGGATGAAAGCCGTCACATTCCATTCATCCAGGATCCTATCTACAGGTAGGCTATACGCACTGTCTGGGTGTCTATCAGTAGCCATATTAGGAGTGTCACAATAGTAGTGTGACCCACAGATACGTACAAAGCAATTTATTTAAAAGACAGTTTACAGTAGCCTATAAGCTGCTGCATCATTAAGATATTGTCCAGAAACTTCTCAGAATTAACTTAGCAGGTTGACATTTGTCTTCTTGTGGATGACCTTTATGTTTTTAAAGTCAAATAATCTCTGTGGACAAGGCACTGTGGGTGGGTGGGGTGTGTGTGTGTTGTGTGTGTGTGTGTGTGTGTGTGTGTGTGTGTGTGTGTGTGTGTGTGTGTGTGTGTGTGTTTGTGTGTGTGTGTGTGTTTGTGTGAAGTTAAACATGAGGATGGGCTGAGCTTGAGTAAGAGATGTAATCAGAGAGGGTAGAAACAGAGCTGTATTCAACGAGCTTTTGATGTAATCATACTGGTCGTTTCCATGGAGATGATGGAGTGCTCACTGAGTTTTCTCTTTTCACTCAGGATTTTCTATGTTTCTCATGACTCTCAAGATATGAAAATCTTCAGCTACATTGCAAGAGATGGCCAGAACAAAATGTTTCGTTGTAACGTCTTTAAATGTAAGAGAAAGGTAATGCAGTTTTAATGAAGATCTCCTGAACTATGACTCCTGCCATGTAGTGGTTATCCACTTGTACTGTTACTGTATTGAAACCTAAACCTAGAAGATCTTGTATGTCTGGTATATAGTTTCTGCAACACCCCCTTAATCACTAAAATAGTCAGTATTTTGAAAAAGCTTAGTTACTCGAGATTCAACATTCCTTGAGGCAACTCTTAAGCTTTAACATATCCACCCTAGTGTCTTTACAGTAATTCTTTGGACAGATTGCCAATGACAAATTAGTAACAAATTAGCCTACTGGTAGGAGGCAACGCATCACAGTTTTTCTTGATATGGTTGCCAGGCCTACTCATTTGATGATGTCAAAAGACCCTCTGCAATAGTTATCAATGTCATATTGCTTTTCTTTGGCATCTTTATCATGACTCAGAGGAATCCGTTTGAGTTTTTCTTTTTCACAGTGGCAGAGTCTATCACTGGTGTAAGCATTGTATAAGTATAACAATCTATAGGCTTAATGGTATATCTTGATCGTGAAAAAGTAGTTAAGCCCGCACGTCCGAACCTGACCTGGGAGCAGGGCAATCAAATAAGTCTATAAAAATGAGAAAAAAGTCCGCTACAACCGGGATTTATTGCTCCCACAATTGTTTTTATTTTTTCCGTTACGTTTCGGGTATGCACCCTTCTTCAGAAGAAGGGTGCATACCCGATCGTGACACATCAAAGAACATATTCTAGTGTACACCAGGAACCCAACATAAAAATCAGTCTAAAGCTACAGCTAGGTACCCAGACACACCAAAGACGTCCTGTCGGGTTTCTCCCGGAGCCTGATGAGAAATATGAGACTGCAGTGATAAGGGAAGAGCAAGCAGAAGAGAAATGTCTTTGGCCTCATCTCCCCTGAAATGGGCCAATCCATCACAGTGACAGTGCACACTTATTGTGGCTTGGTCACATGCGCCTCCCTCACGCCTCTCCAAACCAGACAGCAGTAGTGCTCCACCTGGGACTGCTCAACTCAACACCTCAAACACACCAACCCATCTGGGATCTATAGTAGCTTTTACACCCCACACATCTCAAAAGGGCTTCATTTCCGTTAAATATTTTCCTTTTTTTCTGCTGCTGTTTAGTTTGCATGGAGTAATAATTTCATCTTGTTATCTTGAGTGCAGCTTCTAGTGCATTCATTGGCATTCACTTGCATTGTTTTTAATGCAGATGCCACACACTGAAAGAGGATATTGTAGGAGAGATGGCCTGACACCAGTCAATAGTGTTATAGGATATCTGGATTTTGGATGTTGTTGTAGAGGGCAAATTCAGTGTTTTACACTTGAAGTCTTGTTTTCTGATTGTTCTTAACAATCCAAACAACGAAAAACTCTCAGTGTAGCAGTATTCTTAGCCATTCTTTTCACAAGAAATGAGTGGAAAAATCCCAAGCGTTTCATCCTTCAAGGTATTTAGACAGGTGCATAGCATGCCGTGTTTATTTCCCCGCAGTTAACTTGACCTGTATTTCCAATGTTCTATTTGTTATGCCATCCCACTCCTTGTCCTCTGCTTTCACCCGCTGTATCAGAGTCAGGCCATGGAGATCGTGCGGACGGTGGGTCAGGCTTTTGAGGTCTGCCATAAGCTGAGCCTGGACGAGACCGATGGACAGGACATACTAGGTAATCTTTATCTTCCTATCCTCATTGGGGATTGAATTCATTGTTAATCAAGGGCATACAGACATGGCATGAATGGCAGTACTGAGTCTGCGTTTCTCTAATGTTACAAATATGCAGTTACAATTCAGGGGGCGCACATGGCTCAGATGCTAGAGCGTCAGACCATTACCCCGGGGACCCGGGTTCGATTCTGACCCGAGATCATTTCCTGATCCCACCCCATCTCTCTCTCCCACTTGTTTCCTGTCATCTCTACACTGTCTGATTAAAGGCAAAAAGCCCAAGTAATATCTCTAAAAAATATAATACATCCAGCTTCAATTTATTAAAACCAAGCTTAAGTGCAATTTTACAAGCCAGCATAAAACCTCACATTTAGACTATTGAAATGGTCCTTTTGGCTAACTGGCGCCATCTCTGGCATTCACAATTGACCTGAAATTGTTCTAGTTTGCCCATGTTTTAGTGGCCATTTCTAAAATAAAGATTTCCATATGAAGGAGTGCACAACCATGCTTCACGATAATGATAGCTCTTTGGCCATGCACAGCCTCTCCTAATTCATCAAAGATAAGGCAAAAATGGTTTTCCATTCTATGTCTCCTTTAATAATGACACTATTATACTGAGCCATGGGAAATAGAACTGAAAGTGAGTTTATGGCGTTATTCAATTAGCATAACTAACTGCGTAACACCACTGGTTCACTAATTGGTCTATTGTGCTCCAAATTCTTTGTTTAAGCAATTGATGAGTGGTTAATTCAACCATTGTCCATTCTCTAGAAAGACAAAAGTACTTGGAATATGCCCATGTCATCTTATGTGTGTCAGAATTTCACAAACATTCTGGGTTCCAATTTGATGCTGCAACACACTGTGCAGCATAGCCTACATGTTAATGAATGTTATCGATCTCCCTTGTCTACTCTGAGAGTGGAATACTCCACAGTATACAGATGTTCAGAGTATTTAGTTATGTTGCGATGAATTATTAAATGTGTTGCCCAATTCATTACATGAACATTTGTTTGTTGTATTGAGTACAGACATATTGCACATAGTATACTGTGTCAAACAAATAAGAGCACACTGTGTTGAAACATGAAAGGTCCTTTTAACCCATGTCAAGGGGTGGGATACAGTGTTTTCTGAATGACTGTCTGTCTATCACAGAAGCTCTCAGTCTCTGCATGAAGGACAGGTGAAGGATAGTGGACTAGCTGCTGTAGTCTGTAACGACCCAGAGAAGCCACGAGGAAAGGATACTTTACATTCCAGCGCCTATGCTAAGCTAAAGCTGAACAAAGAGATAAAATTGAGGCTGCCAGACTAGGAAAACGCATGCACTGAGACCAAAGTGTTTTTACCCAAATATGTAACACCAGGATGGAGTATTTCTTTAAGAGTTAAAGCTTGAGAGTGTGTTTACTTTTTCATCATCTAGTATTCCCTTTGTTTTACGCACCCAAACCCCTTTTACTTTAATTGAGTTGAGCGCACCTTTCTGCCTCAACCATTTTACAGTGTAGAGATAACTTTCTCTCTCTGTCCTCAGCTTGGATGGGGAAATCAAAGGAAGAAGGGGGTCCTGTGTCTGCTAGCCCATCAGTGGATACCAGTCGGAGTGCTAAGGACCACAAGAAACAGAAAAAGGTAGTTTTCATCTGTAAAAGGATACTGTACTGTGAAGTGTCTTAGTTTCGGATAGAAAAATGTAGATTGCTGTATTATAAGCTTTATCTGCTTATGAAAGTACTTTTGTAAAAGTAAGTTATTATAATCTTTCCCTCAAGTGACACAATGATTTTAGCCTCTTGAAATGAGCAACAGAGGTCAGGTACTGGCCCTAAACAAAAGAGAAAAGATTTGTACTTTTCAAATGTACATATCTCACTGCTCAAAAGAAGTTAACCTTTTAAGCCCTATGTTATTTTCCGTATAATTTTTACTACCTTTACTTTTGAGCTATTATCTGAGTCATTATAAGGCCCCAGAGCACATACTACAGCTTGTTTTTTTTTATCTAAATCTAAAGTTATTGCTGTGATACTACTTACCTGTTGCTTTCAGTGGCCTTAGAATCAATTTTTTATTTTTTATTTTAACGTTTACGTCCCTAACTGGAGCATGTAAACTCAGTGCGTGAGCATGGCTAGAAGAAGGGGCGTGTCTACGACCGTAATTTGCGGGTGTCAGTCTCAAAAGGTTAAAATGATATTATATTTAAAGCAATGCAACTCTTTGAGCTGGCAAAGAGGAAACTGTCGTAGACAGAAATATGCCCTCTATCATTATCTGAAAATACAGTAAATTACAGTACATTACCAAATTCCATTACCTATGAGGCTAATATATGGGTAAGGGTTCTACATGGGGGGAAAAAATTCTTTTCATCATTTTACTTCATGTAGTCATCATCTGACTGTGATTCGATAACTAATGGTTGGCAAACTGAAGTTAATATACAGTATGAGTGAGGTTAATAAAGGGGTGAGGTTGATGGTTTTGTTTTGTTAATTTGCATTAACAAAAACTGACCTGAGGTTTATACATGGTGCATGTCTTGTACTTGTGGAAATAACTGTATGTTCTACAGTCAGACGGAATCAAATTGAGCCCTCTGAGAGTACATCTACTCAGGGTGGGTGTGGGTCTTTAGGCTGTTTTAATCCGTATACAGTATATTATCTGTGGTTTTCATTCCAAAGACTGATCTCAAAGAAAGTGATGCAAGGGAATCCACCTTATCGAATCGACTGCATTTGGAAATGTTGATGTTACTGTAATTCACCTATCCAAATATTTTAATGACAGTAGCATCTTAACATTGTAGCAAGTTTATAAAAGTATATATAAAAAATACCTAACCAATCAAGTAAGGTAACAGCTGTTTATTTAATCCCAATGAGACAATTTCACTAGGGTAAACATGTAAATATGAAATCCATTATACTATAAGTCTCTGATATCTATACCTTCATTACTGTAAACGTAACTCAATGCTAAGCCAGCAAGACTGTTAGATTATACAATTCCTTATGTATGTATGTTGCGAGATGGTACAGGCATCTGTCCACTTACTAAAATATACAAACTTGTACACACACAATTCACACAGGCACACAAGCACATACAGATACACAGTACACACAAAAGCATATGTACCCCACAATAACAAAGGCTACCATTGTGATTACTACTATATCTCACATGAGCAGTACATTGCAACACTACCTTTTTTCACATTCAAACATTATTAAACTACCTATCTAAAAGTCTATCTATCTAGTGTGTAATATCATCATACATCTACAAATAATTGTTACGTAAGGGGATAACGGCCGACGAGGTGTCCAGTTATTCATTTATAATTGTCGAGAGCGGAATCTAGAACTCCGGCGACGCAGGACGCATTATCGTGTCATCCTTGATCATAAGTAACATAACTGCGACATGAATCAAAGGCCTATAAAAGCCAAGGTCTGACATTAGCTCTGACATGGTAGCATTTGAAATGGGTGAGGATAATCACTCATTGTGCTCTGCATATAATATATAACAGCATATGATCATACAGTAGCTACATCAATTCTCACACAAATATACACCACAAGATCAGGCATTTGTGTGTTTGTTGACAGCTTAATTGATGTACTAGTAGTCAGCCGACTAGCGCTTTTCTTAACTGAACGGCAGGATGTTCAATTTGTGTGACGCAGGATAAAGAGTAGAACTACTGTACAGTATAACGCAAAGCAGGACAGGTGGTCTCCCTAAGCCTTGAAGGGACATCAGGAAAGAAAAAAAAAAAATCTTTCTGGTGCACATCTAAAGGTTAAAATATATGGAAAAAATAAAATACATACATCTAGTATTGCACACATTCCTAATTACCTAAAATTAAGTATCTGTATCTCTAACAAATAAAAGCACACACAGGGCACCACATTATGTAAGGGATAACGGCCGACGAGGTGACCAGTTATTCATTTATAATTGGCGAGGTGGAATCTAGAACTCCGGCGACGCGCGCAGCACGGAGACGGAGTTATTCCACCAAGCCAATTATTAATGAATAACTGGTCACCTTGGAGGTCGTTATCCTGCTTATCTCCCGTATCCATCCATCTCTCGTATATATTTGAAGAAGCGTATACAACGTAAAAGAAATATGCAACTCAAATTTAAAAGAAGCTAACCTGTTCGGTTTGGGTACTACTTTCAGTTGAAAGTAGATCTACAAGGCTGCTTATTGTTGTTATAGTTACCATTCTGAAAGGCATTCATATGGCACGGTAATCAGTTATTAGATGAGTTATTTTTTGGAACTACTTCCAAAGTAGCCAGTTATCTGGAAATAATGGCCACCTAGCAGCCAATCAGAGAAGAGAATGGCGTTCTGAAGGGAGATAAACAAACCTAAATACACAGCAATGATTAATCCATCTGGCACACAAAGTCCAGTTTCTCCCTACAGCTCATTGAGACCCATTTCCCTGTTGTGCGATCAACAGCCCCACAGTGATGAAGTGGGCACACCTGCCCCTCCCCACCTGCCCAATTATGGAACTCCAGACCTCCGCCACTCACCCAGAGCCACTCCCCCACCAGGAAGCGAAGCCCCACCCACACATACTGTGTCTTGGCATTCCGGACTGCCTGATGGGTTTGTTCCTGATTTTCCAGGTTCTTGATGCTGGCCAGGTCTTCCCCTTGTCCCCTGCAGTGCAGCAGTGCATTCTCCCAGCTAGAGGGCGCTAGTGTCTCAACCGCCAGCCTCTTCTTCAAGCAGAAGAACGGGAATGAGTGCGAGCATGACGCGTCATGCCAAACTCCATTTTTATGTATCACCACGCACTGCTTGTTAAGGTTTTGGTTGTCAGGCTGGTTTTTACCCCAGTTTTGGTATGTGGCATTGGAGCCATCTGCCCACTTCCAGTTGTAGTACACTGGTTTGCTGCCAGTGCTCCATGTCCAGTTCTGAAGACCAATCCAAGCCCACGGCAATGGGTCGGTTTGTAGAAACAGGCGCTGGATTTTCTGGTTTTCCTCCTCAGTTAGGATGGAGGACAGACTGACGTGGTAATCCTGGCAGTACTTCTCAGCCTCTGTCTGATATAATTTTTTGTTCACAAAGATGTGGTCGCTCTCCTGCGGACTGTCCAGATGAGCCAACTTGCTCAAACATGCCAGTAGCAGCAGAAGCAGTGCTTTTGAGAGCGTCTTCATGTCGGGCACTGGATGACGAGACTCCTGGCGATCTGCTTTCAGACAAGATTGTTGAAACGCTTCTTATTCCCCTGGCTGAGACTGGACAAAAATGTAGTGTCTTCTCAAACTGTGCAATGACTCGATCTGGACTATTGTAAGTGAGGAAGAGTCTGTTAAGACTGCTGTTGTTGTCATGTTACTCCTCCTCTTTCTCAGGTGTTCATGGACCTGTCTATAGGTATTTGGCAGGTAAATCTGAAGTAATTTGTCACCTCCATTGCCACCTTTGACTGCAGAACAAAATGAGTTGGCTAAACAAACAGGGAAGTTTTGCATATCTGAGCCTACATGACTCGTCAAGGTCAGTCTGACAACCCGGTTTTGTGCGCAGGAAATGTAGAAGTGCCATATAAAGGTCATTGTGTTTTACATATACTTTGTAAACTCTGCAAATTTGCAAAGCCCCACTTTAAATTAGGAGCCTTCTTCTCATCTCTTCAATGTCAGGTCATGATGTTTTGAATGAGACAATGCAGCATCACACCCTGTTTCAAGTGTAGCTGTCTTCAAGGAGGAGATGCTCCTATAGCTAAGTAAGGGATAACGGCCGACGAGGTGACCAGTTATTCATTAATAATCTAGAACTCCGGCAACACGCGCAGCGCGGAGACGGAGTTATTCCGCCAAGCCAATTATTAATGAAGAACTGGTCACCTCGGAGGTCGTTATCCCGCTTATCTCCCATATCTATCTATCTCTCATATATTTGAAGCGTATAAAACGTAAAAGAAATATGCAACTCAAATTTAAAAGAAGCTAACCTGTCCGGTTTGGGTACTACTTTCAGTTGAAAGTAGATCTACAAGGCTGCTTATTATTGTTATAGTTACCATTCTGAAAGGCATTCATATGGAACGGTAATCAGTTATTAGATGAGTTATTTTTTGGAACTACTTCCAAAGTAGCCAGTTATCTGGAAATAATGGTCACCTAGCAGCCAATCAGAGAAGAGAATGGCGTTCTGAAGGGAGATAACAGGAGTATAACCAACAGTATGTTTAACTTTTGGGAGTCGTCTTCTTGGGACTGGGAGTCATCTTTTCAGCTGAAAAGACAATTCTACTGTATGAGCACAACATGTTTGGCACTTCTGCAGCCCCATACACTACCACCACTCTTCCACCCAGTTCACAGATGGGGCAGTGCACTCCTGTCCTGGTTCTGTGTCTGACTCATATGCTGGTTTCCCAGTTGGACTTATCTTGGTTTATTTTAGTCTCTTCGGACCAGATAATAAATCTGTTCATCTTCAGCACATACAGACATACAAACATGTTCACAATGGCGCAGTCTAACCCCAAAAGCATATGTACCCCACTATGACATAGGCTACCGCTGTGATTACTACTGTATCTTACACATTTAATTTTTGGCCATCCATCTAAATGCATGTAGGGGTGAAAGAGACCTCTACTTACTGTATATGAAGTAACGATTATATGTACAGTAGATGTACCATATGATGCTATTACACACTATATATAAACTGATGTTTTGGATAAATAGATTTAATAATTAGGCTTGAACGTGAAAAAAGGTGTGTTGCAATGTGCTGATCATGTAAAAGACATTTGAAACTAAATGAACTTCAATTTTGGCTCGATGGTTGTAGTATTTGGTCAGATCCAAATGGATGTCCAGTTGTCCACAACGGGGTGGGTGGCGGGCGCAGGCTATACAAAAACCCTGTGCAGCTACTGGAAGATCATTCTCGTGTCATCCTTGATCATAAGTAACATAACTGCGACATGAATCAAATGCCTATAAAAGTCAATGTCTGACACTACCTCTGACATGTTAGCATTTTAAATAGGTGAGGATAATAATTCATTGTGCACTGCGACCCACCCGGATTGTCACACACCATAATCATGCAGTACTTTACTTTAATTACTGTACAGTATAATGCAAAGTAGGACAGGTGGTCACTTTAAGCCCTAAAGGGACATCAGGAAAGAAAAAATAAAGTTTTGGCTATTGAAACAAAAAAAAGAAAAAGAAATACATCTAGTAGTGCACACATCACTAATTTGCTTTGGAATAAAATAAAGTATCTCTATCTGTATCTCTAACCAATAAAAGCACACACAGGGCACACATTATACAAACCTAAATACACAGCAATGATTAATCCATCTGGCACACAAAGTCCAGTTTCTCCCTACAGCTCATTGAGACCCATTTCCCTGTTGTGCGATCAACAGCCCCACAGTGATGAAGTGGGCACATCTGCCCCTCCCCTTTTGCCCAATTATGGAACTCCAGACCTCCGCCACTCACCCAGAGCCACTCCCCCACCAGGAAGCGAAGCCCCACCCACACATACTGTGTCTTGGCATTCCGGACTGCCTGATGGGTTTGTTCCTGATTTGCCAGGTTCTTGATGCTGGCCAGGTCTTCCCCTTGTCCCCTGCAGTGCAGCAGTGCATTCTCCCAGCTAGAGGGCGCTAGTGTCTCAATCGTCAGCTTCTTCTTCAAGCAGAAGAATGGGTATGAGAGCGAGCATGACACGTCATACCATAATCCTTCTTCCGTTATCACGCACTGCTCATTAAGGTACTGGTAGTTGTTGGGCTCCCCTTTACCCCATTTTTGGTATGTGGCATTTGAGCCATCCAACCACTGCCAGGGATTGTTGGACAGGCCAATCCAGAACTGTCTGGGAGGGTCAGCAAACGTCTTCCACACTCGAGTGTTCTCGCTGGCATTGGGAATAGTGACCAGATGCATGCCTTTCTTTCTACACTCCTTTTCGGCCTCATGCCAACTACGGGGATCTCTAGTCAGTTCCAATTCCTGCTCACGCATGCACACAAATGGATGTTTATTGTCACACAAGTCATCCCTCCATCGTCCGTCAGACACCATCAGAGCACAGAACCGCCAAATCTCCCAGCTGTCTTGACCCTCCACGCTGTCCACCCAGGTCCAACTTCCAGACTGCTTATGCAGCCCAATCCAATGTGGGCTAAGAGGCCACGTGCCGAGTTTGGCATGCACATTTTTGAAAGTGGCCAGTTTTTGCCCTAAGCCTTCACAATGAGCCTTCGCCATAGGCCATGTCATTTTTTTGTTTGAAATGCTGTTGTATTTCCCATCTTTGGTCTGGCAGATGGAAGGTTGTTCTGTTTGACAGGGTAGGACCACCCAAAGTCCGTCTGTGGTCACCGCAACACAATCCCCAGTACGGTTCCAGTTGTAGTACACTGGTTTGCTGCCGGTGCTCCATGTCCAGTTTTGAGATCCACGAACAAGACCAATCCAAGCCAAACTCGATGACAGGCGCTGGGTTTTCTGGTTTTCAGCATCAGTTAGGATGGAGGACAGACTGATGTGGTAATCCTGGCAGTACTTCTCAGCCTCTGTCTGATTTAATTTTTTGTTCACAAAGATGTGGTCGCTCTCCTGTAGACTGTCCAGATGAGCCAACTTGCTCAAACATGCCAGTAGCAGCAGAAGCAGTGTTTGTGAGAGCGTCTTCATGTCGGGCACTGGATGACGAGACTCCAACCTGTGCGTATGCAATATGCTTTCAGACAAGATTGTTGAAACGCTTCTTATTCTCCTGAGACTGGAGAAAAATGTAGTGTCTTCTCAAACTAAGCAATGACTCGATCTGACTATTGTAAGTGAGGAAGAGTCTGTTAAGACTGCTGTTGTTGTCATGTTACTCCTCCTCTTTCTCAGGTGTTTACAGAAACCTGCTATTGGTATTTGGCAGGTAAATCTGAAGTAATCTGTCACCTCCATGACGACTGCAGAACAACATGAATTGGCTAGTCCACACAAACAGGGAAGTTTTACATATCTGAGCCTGCATGACTCGTCAAGGTCAGTCTGACAACCCTGTTTTGTGCGCAGGAAATGTAGAAGTGCCATATGAAGGTCATTATGTTTTACATACTTTGTAAACTCTGCAAATTTGCAAAGCCCCACTTTAAATTAGGAGCCTTCTTCTCATCTCTTGGATATCTGGTCATGATGTTTTGAATGAGCCAATGCAGCATCAGACCCTGTTTCAAGTGTAGCTGTCTTAAAGGAATGTACCTGAGTGAATTCAAGCATAGCCCTGTTGAAGAGCTTGCTAAATGCGCTAGATAGCGAGTGGAAGAAAATAATTTGGTACAGCATAGACTGAACGCGAACGCAGAAGCGAACAGGCACTTTACACTGAATCAATGGGACCTGACTATTGGAAGTAAGATCTGAGGTTACATTGACTCAATGTTAAGTGTTTCGCGTTTGCGTTAGGTCTATGCTGTTCGAAATTCTTTCTTTCATATTGCTGTTGGAAGGCTCGTGCAGCAGGACTATGCTTGAATTCACTCCGGTGCATTCCTTTAAAGGAAGAGTAAATGTAAGTCGCTTTGGATTAAAGCGTCTGCTAAGTGCATTCATGTATTGCACATATAAATCTTTTCAGCTGAAAAGACAATTCTACTGTATGAGTACAACATGTTTGGCACTTCAGCAGCCCCATACACTACCACCACTCTTCCACCCAGTTCACAGATGGGGCAGTGCACTCCTGTCCTGGTTCTGTGTCTGACTCATATGCTGGTTTCCCAGTTGGACTTATCTTGGTTTATTTTAGTCTCTTCGGACCAGATAATACATCTTTTCATCTTCATCTGGCTTTTAATGTTTTTCGCAAAGTATAATTTAAAGTTTCGAGTCAATCAGTGCATATCCTTGTTCTTTGAGGCTACCGAGAGCGTGGTATGTATAAGAACGGCATCATTTGGTACGACATAAACCAGATGAGAACTTGCAGGAAGGCTAACATCAGTAAGCATTGGCTGCTGTTCCACTATTTTGTCTGCATTTTGTCATTCTCATACCTACTTCATCTACAACACTTAGCAATGTGAAACAACGGGGCTACTGGTTGATTCACTCTGGATAATTTATTTGAAGCGGTTTGGTTTATATGTAGTTCTTATGTGTCACATTATGCATTGTGAAAACATGAAACATGAAAAAGACTTGAAAGAAAATCTAATGTACTGTATAGGGCTGTGTGATGATAATATAGACTTACTGTAGCCATGATGTTGTGATGTGCTGCATGTACTTGCTGCAACTACATTAATAAACTAAAAAATTAAAGCATTTAGGTCCCACTGAGGCCCTGACAACACCACAAACACACACACACACACACACACACACACACACACACACACACACACACACACACATATGTACACACATCACACATGCACGCAGACACATATATACACACACTCACACACACATATAGTACTCACACACACACACACACACACACATAGACACATGCAGTACACACTCACACACACATATACACACAGAGTCTATCACTCTATTGCAGCAGGCTCTTTAGAGGGCTCAACGTGAATCTTTAATGTGTGTGTTGATGTTTCACATGTTGCACTCCGGGCTAAGATTATTGCATTGCCACTAAAATTATGATGGTGTGGTCTGGAAAAAGAGGGGATGATCTGAAATTCATGATCCTGTTATACAAACAGATACTTCTTACTGATGAAAAAGCCCAAGCTCATTCTGACACATACAGTACCACTCAATCCTCTTCAGAGGTTTACAAAGCAGAGTAACGTTGACTCATATTCCCGGCACACTCCACCCATGTAGTGCAGTACAGTTTTTGTTTGCTTGAACACATTTTGCAAAACTTTATGTGAAGGTACCGTCATAACAGTGACATTAACAACATGACACTGTCATTAATTACGACATGATGTTGTCAAGAATCTGTCATGAACTTTATAAACCTGTCATTACTTCTGGCACACCCTAACCCTAAACCTAACCCTAACCATGACAAATACCAGGTGACACTTGATGATAGAAGTCATGACAGGTGTCTAAAGTTTATGACAGATTCATGACAATGTCTTGCCATAGTTAATGACAGTGTCATGTTAGTCTTATGACGGTACCTTCAAATAAAGTGTAACCAACTTTGCTTATAGTGACAAAACTCAAACTACACACAAGGAAACTTGGGATATACAGTAAACCAA
>JAODXP020000674.1:10000-18983 GCA_027497455.2 Sardinella longiceps | reverse complement strand
CAATTAATTAATTAAAGGATAGCTCCAGAGTAAGTTTAAGCATAGCCCTGTTGCACGAGCCTTCTAACAGCAATAGAATTCGCATGGAATGAAAGAATTTCGAACAGCATAGACCTGACACAAACGAAAAACACGCTACATTGAGTCAACGACAACCCAGATCTTATTTTTGGTTTTGAATCGTCAGTTTCCATTGACTCAGTGCAAAGCGCTTGTTCGCTTCTCCGTTCGCTCTATGCTGTTCCAAATTATTTTACTCCACTCACTAACTGGTGCATTTAGCATGCTCCTTCAACAGAGCTATGCTTGAATTCACTCCGGAGCTATCCTTTAAGTAGCCACTGGAGACAAAATGTGCTTCTTTGACACCACTGTGTTCTATTGTGACATCCAATTACTAATGCAAATAAAGTCTTCTTTATTAAGACTCTAATATTCTTACTTTCTTGCAGTTTGTCAGCGATGTGTTTGTGCTTCATGTTCCTCAGGAAGTGCAGTGCCATCTTGAGAGCCCCTTCTCTGGCATCACTCTCATCCTGATCTTTATCCTCCAAGTTTTCTTGATAATCTGGACTCAGAATCTTCTGGAATCTATTCAGCTCATTCTTCACAAAGGAGATGATATTTTCCTGGAGCACCTAGAATAGCAATTGCATTGAAATACTGAAGTTTAGAATAAAACTAAATGTTGTTGTTGGACTTAACTTATATTTACCTATACCCTATGTTTAGAATAAAACAAAATGCCCTATGAATGTGAGCTGCAAAAACGTTCAGTATCAGACTTCTTCAGTTTGTGATATAAAATAAAGTCATTATTCTTATTACAACAACACATGGGCTAAATGACAGAGGAAGTGCCTCCTTGAAAGATAAACATATTTGAAAAGTTTCTTTTTAATGGAGAACTCCAGCATGTCCCAGGCTACTGTACTGCTCTGTGCTTAGAGGGTTATTTGCACTTTTATGAAAATATGCATCAATCAATGTGTAAGTCTTCTAACCTACAGCTCTGTTCTTAGAGGGTTACATGTAATTAATGAGTGAGAGTAAATAAAGTTCTTTAACCACAGATATCTAGACTGAAATGTGCTGCCACTAAGCAACAAGGTATTGACACTGATTTGTGTGGGATATGGATCTACCTGCACGGCACTGGCTGGTAGATTAGATGTGGTAGATTATATTTTAGCATGTATAAATATACTGACTAAAATCATCCAGAGAACATCTTTCCACATCTTTATTCTGCATGTATTTACAGTAATTTAATAATGTAATCAGTGTCTATCAGTGCTGCATGACGAGGCTGTATCCAAACCTGGAATATGTGCTTGAGGTCCTGTGGGGTAAACTGGTCACTGGCAGCATCTGGATCACGTTTCTCCACTTGGCCTCTGAGGATTTAGAGCAGAAACACACCACACACTCATTATGTATCAAAATAGATCATTCACTAAATCAAGCCTACATGGATTCAAAATGCTACATTGTGCATGACATCACTGTTATCACCTTCAGGGCAGGCCTGGCCTACTGGTTAGGGCCTCAGACTAGTGACTGAAAGTCAGACAGTTTGAATCATGACCAGGAGGAAGAGTGGGGGCAGGGGAAGAGGTCGAACAAGGCTAAGGTGCCCTTGGACAAAACCCCTAACCCCTCACTGCTCCACACCCACTGCTCAGGGTTAGTGTGTTTCACCTCCAAATTTGTGTGTGTGTGTGTGTGTGTGTGTGTGTGTGTGTTTGTGTGTGTGTGTCACTAACCCATGAGTTAAATGTATAGAACAGCTGTCCCTAACAGGGATTGAGTGCAGAAATGAGCTTTGCATGAGGAGACCAACTTGAATGAATGATTTTTAGTGCACATCTGCCCCCAGTGACTGTTTGGAACACTGCATGGTCAGACTCCTTGTGACATTGTATTATCAGTTTCCTCTGAGGGCCCTAGCTCATATTTACACAGAAATAATCTAATACCCCAAATACATGTTTTAATGCACCGGTGAATTTTGGCACTGCTTTGGCCATCTGGGCGCCATTTGTTAACCCACGATTATAATGTGGTCCTATGAGTCCTCAGACAGAAGTAATTATTACCTCTGCCAAGGAGGTTATATTTTTGCTGGCGTGTTTGTGTCCGTCTGTCTGCGTGTGTGTGTGTGTGTGTGTGTGTTTGTGTGTGTGTCTGTCTGTCTGTGTACAAGATAACTCGAAAAGTACTGCACGGATTTGGATTAAATTTTTCGGACAATGTGTATATCGGGACAAGCAAGAACTGATTCGATTTTGGTGGCGATCAGTGATCCAGAACATGATCTGGAATTTATATTTTGTCTGTGACCACATTGCCTTGGCGGAGGTCTGCGCTCTCTGAGCACTTTTCTAGTTATTTCTAGCTTTCATAGGCTACCATGTGCAATTATGACTTAAGAAAACATGAAAACAATTCATAACTAAATAAACCTATATCTATCCCCTATCCCCTATTTTATTCTGCAAATAAACACAATTAAGTCCGGAGCGTCCGAAGTGTACAGTGCCAAGTCATAAAACACGTGACGTCCTCTGGGCCAATCAGAGGGCAGAACCGAGATAATCTCGAGTTGTCCGAACTCTCTATATACAGCTCTGCCTGGCTCCATCTTTGACATCATGTCATTCACCAATTATTCATATCTTAAAACTGTTTTAGGACTTACCTAGCTTCATCTGTGACATCATCATGTTTAAAGTTTATTATGCGATCCTCTGACTGGTCACTCTTCATGGACACACAAGTGGGCACAGGTGATGGAGGCCTCTCATGATGGAATGAGCTGAAGTATAAAAATATCCATTAATCCTGGAGCTGATGTATCTTGTTTCACAATAGATGATGTTAATCTTCTACATTTCTATTGCATAATGCAGTAATGATTATTTATCAAGTTCTACCCTGCTGAAAATTCAATCTTAAAAATAAATAAACAAATAAATAAACTCAGCAGTCATATACCTCCAGCAACCAATCATGTCTCACTATGGAATGGCCAGACCATCTGTATGAAAGTTAGTTTAGTAAATAGGCAAGAGGCTGGTTTTCTAAGCAGGCTAGTGTAGCAGCACCACACATTACACAGCAGCTAACCTCACGGACTGTGGCTAAAAGGGAGATCACACGAGGGGTTCGCAGTAGACAATAATTTATTTACAAAAATATATATAATTTAAACGTAGATCTACAAACAAACAACACAAAACAATGAAAAGATCCCCAGCCGGCGTCTGGCCTGCAACAACACAAGCTCTTAGTGGAGAGCCAGCATCGGGAAAAAGAGAGCGAGAGAACTAGGGATCTTCTGGCTTTTAACTGATTGGCCCACACCGGGCCCTGGTGTGAGCCAATCTGCCGCAAGCTCCTCTCCAGCCTGTTTGGGAGACACAAAAGAAGAGCACCCCTGGTGCCCTGGTGGAACTCTGCACCTCCGAGGGAACAGTGACACTAGAGCCCCACTGGGGCTGTGACAACACCATGAAGTGACACAACATGGAAAATGAATACATTTCTTGTTTGATAGCAAAGAAGTCTTGTCATTAAGCAGCTTCCTCAAAGGAAAAATCCATCTATCCATATATGTAACGGATGCCAACTAACATCTGTAAATCCGCCTTCAAGAATGCTTCTAACCACTGAGTTGGAAGCCTCGGCTTCTCAGGTCATTGGTTAGAACGTTTGACTCCTATCATGGGTTAGTAGTTGTAGCGGGGTTGCAGGTTTGAGACTTTGAGGTTTGTGTGCGGTGAGAACGGAGAACACATATGCCTGAATACTATCGTAGGTCTTAGAAGAGGGGCATTTGGTTCAGTGAAAATTGAATAAACTTGCAGCTACACTGTTAGATGAAACTTTCACGCTCTCATCAGTTTGCGTTTTAGCGTCGCTATTTGGTCTGCATTGCACGTCTGTCATACCTATCGACAGTATTTATCAATGTGAGCAACAGGGCTTCTGGGCAACATGGGTTTCTTCACTCCGCATAATTCCTTTAAGAAACAATTCAAACCATGTGATCAGAAACCTACCTTTGCCCCTTTGGATTGTGTTTTTGTTTTATTTCCACTTGTTCCTCCATATTTGATCCACTCCTGAAAGGCAAAGCAAGCAGATCAGACTGTGTCTACAGCATTGTGTCTACATTACCCATGATCCTGTTTTTGTTACAACAGTAGACATCTACCATCTACCATCCCAGTCACTCCATGTTTGTTACAGCAGTAGACATCTACCATCTTAGTCACTCCATGTTTGGTACAGCAGTAGACATCTACCATCTTAGTCACTCCATGTTTGTTACAGCAGTAAACATCTACCATCTAACATCCCAGTCACTCCATGTTTGGATTGTCTCCTTCATATCAGGAAGATGGTAAAGATCAATACATACACACAAGGACAAATAAACTCAGACTGTTTTTATCCAACAGCAGCTGAATAATGTGCAATACAAACATGAAATAGAAACAGACCAGTGTAATGACTATAGTATGCATGTCTGCAGATGAATGTTCTCTTTGTTAAAGACTGGGTGTGTTTGTAATGACAGAAAGTATGCCTGTGTAGATGTAGCATGTTCATACGGTGTATCTTTACTGTTTTTACAATGACTGGGTGTGTTTGACTGTCTGTTCATCATGCAGGCTGCTAACAATAAATAATAACTGAAAATAAAGATAAATTCTAATCTATGTAGCATAGTTTGACTCTGATGTACTGGGGCATGCTGGGAGTTTGTGCCATTGTTGGATATGGAGAGAAGAAGAACTACTTTTATGCTTCTTAGCCTACTAGTCTGCGTTTAGTTGTAACAGGTGTTAGTGCCTGTAGATTATGCCTTAGCTAAGTGAGCCGTTTGTGGGGTTTATTGTTAAGTCCACCGTGGGCATGAAGTGTAATGGCTGGTTTCAGTCTATGTCATTTTCCCGCTGAATGTCATGTTTGTACTACAAAGCAATTGTGATAATAAATGGCAGAATGCCAATGAGATCCAAGCTGGTGTTTAATTCTGTCCACGTCACACTTTTATATCTATTCTAATATGACCTCCATATACATCTTCTTGTGTACCGGTGACGCTAACAATAAAGATCAATTCTAATCTATTTTATTCTATTCTAATATGACCTCCATATACATCGGCTTGTGTACCGGTGACGCTAACAATAAAGATCAATTCTAATCTATTTTATATCTATTCTAATATGACCTCCATATACATCTGCTTGTGTACCGGTGACGCTAAAAATAAAGATCAATTCTAATCTATTCTATGCTATTCTAATATGACCTCCATATACATCTGCTTGCTAAATGCAGAAATCAGTCTGTCTGTAGCCTATAGCAGAAGCATAATGAGTCAGCCAACCTTTGCTCCTTTAGGATTCCTGCTTTATAGTCGGTTTATTCATGCTGCAGACACTCTGTAAGACTCCCTGATGAATCTCTTTATAAGCTACAATAACAACAAAGAGTGAGATTAATGTTCGCTATTCTCCCTAATGTTAATCTAGTGTAGTTTGCTTACAATCTAAGATTATTGGAGATGAAACAGGTCAGGCAACTTGTTAAGTTTAGCGGAGACAAACTTTTAATTTGATCAAAATTAAATAAGAGTCAAAATGCTTAACTGCCTTACCTGACTGCAGAGGAAAGTTTTCATTTGTGATCCAGCTTCATGTTAGTCCAGTGCTGTTCTGTAATGGAGTCTAGCGAGTAGCGAAAGGAATGGACACCAGCAAAATGGATGCCTGGATCAAAGTATCAACACTATGAGGTGATAAAATCAGAATCAGGAGGAGCTACAGTTCAAAGTTTAGAGTTCACACTGATACTGTACACAGATGAACAAGTTAATGTTTCAAGTTTACAGGGATAATGAGTTTTATTTGTGTGTTTCCACCTCCACCCTGGGTGTATATGTATGTCTGTGTGTGTGTGTGTGTGTGTGTGTGTGTGTGTGTGTGTGTGTGTGTGTGTGTGTGTGTGTGTGTGTGCAGGGCCGTTTCAAGGTATTTGGGGGCCCCAGGCAAACAGGCCCAAGGAGCTTTACCATAGGATAGGATATTTCATAGAATTTAAAGGGGTGCTCACACAGTAGTTGCTATGAATTGATACCCAATCAAACATTTGGGTACCCCCCAAGTGGGCGCCCCAGGCTATTGCCTGGTTTGCCTGTGCTGTTGTGACAGGCCTGTGTGTGTGTGTGTGTGTGTGTGTGTGTGTGTGTGTGTGTGTGTGTGTGTTATATGTGTTTGTGTGTGTGTATTCATGTGTATTTATACATGTGTGTGTGTGTGTGTGATTGTATGTGTGAGCCCCTGTCCAGGTGCCGGTGATCTTCTAGTGGAACCGTGCGTCTCAGTGCTTCATTGTCCAGGTGGGATGTGTGTGTGTGTTTCCACCCATGCAATGTGTTTGTATGTGTGTGTGTGTGTGTGTGTGTGTGTGTGTGTGTGTGTATTCATGTGTATGTCTACATGTGTGTGTGTTTGATTGTGTGTGTCCCCTGTCCAGGTGCCGGTGATCTACCAATGGAACCGTGCGTCTCAGCGCTTCGTTCTCCAGGGGGAGATCCCCAACATGGAGGACGTGGTGGCGGTGAAGGCGTTCCGTGTGGACGATGCGCTCTTCCTGGCCATGACGCGCTACATCGGCGACTCCAAGCTGCTGCGCTGGGCGGTGGCGATGCCCAAGCAGTTCACCGAGGTGCAGACGCTTCCGTCACGCGGCGCCATGATCCTCCAGCCCTTCAGCTTCAAGCGACGCCACTACCTGGCGCTCGGCAGCGACTACACCTTCTCACGCATCTACGCCTGGGACGCCAACAGCGGAACCTTCCGGCGCTTCAAGGAGGTCTACATCCAGGCACCGCGCTCCTTCACCGCCGTCTCCACCGACCGCCGAGACTTCCTGTTCGCCTCCAGCTTCAAGGGCAGCACGCAGATCTACGAACACATCCTCATCGACCTGAGTCTGTGATACTCACACACACACACACACACACACACACACACACACACACACACACACACACACACACTCCTGTTCGCCTCCAGCTTCAAGGGCAGTAGGGACAGTGTTTCAGTGTCCCGGGACAGGACCTGGACCTGGAGGAGACCAACAATTACACTTGAAGCACACCTCACCACTGCCACTGTCTTCTTAAGTGTCCTTCAAAACTGGTGCATTTAATCCAGATACACCTGGCTGAGGACTGCCAGGGAGGTCAAGTGTCTGCTCTCCAGAGGGCCTCTTTTGCCTTGCTGTTTTAACTTTGCTGAGCCGCAGCTAGGGTACGTCCAGAGATCTAAGCTATGTGTGTGCGTGTGTGGGGGCTGCATGCGTCGCTCATCGGAGAGGGAAAGAGGCAATTTGACCAGTGGGGTGCACTGTTGAGCGTAATTACCTGAACTCGGACAAGCCATTTGAAAACTGAAGACCCAAAATAAATAGGCGATCACAAGGTCAACAAAAAATATAAAAATAAGGAAATAGTTGTGACTAAAAAAATTCCAGTTGAGCAATTTTCATGATCGATTAAGTCGATAATGACTTGTCTACACACACACACACACACACACACACACACACACACACACACACACACACACACACACACACACACACACTCCTTTGTGTGTAGGGACAACAGATGACCAGCAGGAGGAACCAGAGATACACTAACATCACATTAGTTCTAGGCCTAGGGGCTTTGAGTATAGCATGTGTGTGTGTGTTTGTGTGTGTGTGTTTCCTTAAAAGCACGTGACCAACCAAATGTGAGACCTCACATTCTGTGTACACGTCAGTGGCTCATTTCGAGTGTTGCTCCCGCTGAAAAGGCGTCAGATCCTCGCCTGCGTATTGAGTTGACATTTGGTGTTTGTGAGAGGCAGGTTGTGCGTGCGTTGGCTTGTGATGCTGGTTGTTACAGCAAATGTTGCAAACGTAGCAAATAAATGAGAGATACTTAGACAACATTTCATACTAATGATTGCACATTTTGTATGTAATGTCAGATTGATTGGTGGACCGTATGTATGACAACTAAAGCCTACGGGAATCTCTGAATAGAATGTTTGAGACATAAACGGCAGAGCTGAGAATTCAATCAAAATATTTCTAGAGATGGTGTTATCAGTATTTTCAGCCCATTATTTAATTCATTAAACATGGTATACACAAAATAAATATGTTGAAAAGGGAAAGTAAAATTTATTTTTTTGCCGGAGGGGTTCTATCCAAATCTTATGCTCGTAATCGAGCTTCTATTGAGCACTCTGAAGTGCAATTTACCGTGCTGTTCGCGGCATCGGTTTCTGTAGGCGTCAGAGTTTATTTAGTATTCCCATTTGTGGTCTTAGAGCACCCTCCTGTGGCCAAGCTGTGTAACAGCAGTGTTTTTTTTTTTTTTTTTTTTTTTTTTTACATTAGTCTCAATAGCAGAGCATTACAGAAGGTTCTCAGTGTTATTTGCGTTGAACAGCAATTTATCACTATTGTTAATGCTGTATGTGCAAGTAGGCTAAGTTTTTTACTAATTATGTACATACAGATGTATCTATTTGATTGATTCATAGGTTTACAGTGTTTATTATGAACAGACTATTTCACAACACGGTATTAAACATTCGTTATTTATTATTTACAGAAAACCACATGTATCCACACACATACACAAATGTAGGACTACACGCTCTCTGATCAATTACCCTGATATTATATATCATTATTATTATTATTATTATTATTATTATTGTAGTAGCCTAGTAGTAGTGCAAATTATATTAGTATACTGGTCTGTTGCAGTTTGTTCCATGCACTTACACTAGTTTCATAAGAGGTCTTGCGTTCATTTAATTTGATTGATAAGCATTAAAATAATATTATTTCCAGATACACACATGCACACACTCTCACACTTTTATAATCATTCATTGGTTTA
>JAODXP020000674.1:5000-7500 GCA_027497455.2 Sardinella longiceps | reverse complement strand
CCTACACTACTAAGGCCCTGACACCAAAGATCATGGAATACTGAGCAAGATAAGGCATCATAATACATTTCAATAGATGATTTCGACTTCACGTAACAATCAGGCAACGGCCGGACACGCCCACTTTCAGGGGTAAACCTGACCGGATTGATTACGTTATTCTCAATGCAAAACGGACTATACTTCAGCAGAGTCATGGCTTTATAAGTTTGGATGTGTCAGTTTACAAGAATAAAACCCACAAGATCGTTTTATGTAAGTGTTTTCTTTCTGTCAGAGGATTTTAAACTACACCTTAATGTTTAAATTGCGCATATTTTTCCGTTACCCAAAGGAAGCACAGAACTTCTTCACAGCTTAGAGCTGTTGTCTATGGACGCTAGCGGCTATATAGCAAGCTAACCGTCAAAACGGCACTTCTGTAGGCTTCTGAACACATCTAAATTTATTAACATGGTAACATTCACACTCTAGCATGTTCATACGATCTTGCTGTCAACAAGTAAGGCCAGACAGTAAGCTGTGTTACTCTAATATAATCAATTTGCCTATTAGCAAGCTAACCGGAGCTAACACCAACGTTAGCAAATAAGTGAGTTAGCCAGTAACATCAGGACACTGCAGACAAATTTGGCTGTGAATAAATATATTCTGACCATGAATCATTTGGGTGAAAGTGAGTCTTAAAAACCGCTATGTTCATCATATTGTTTGATGGCCTGGTAAATTACAATAAGGTGTAAAGTGGACTTGCTACTCCTCATCTCCATTCATTTGAATGGTCTTCCGATCTTTCGTTTACCCCCCAAACTGGACGTCACACATGTCACAATGGCAAAATTCCTGGATGTTTGAAATCATCTATGGGAGCAAACTGGAATACTTCCTGTCTGCATAAATGCATTACATCACAATAAGAAAGATTCTTTAAGTCTGCATAAATCATTACATCACAATAAGAAAACATTCTTTAAGTCTGCGTAAAGGGGGATCCCCCCCCCCCTTGCAAAAATAGAACCAGGAACTGAACCAGCGTTGACACCTCTCGCTCCGCTTGAATCCTCTCTGCTGACACTGGACTGTCCCATCCACAGCATTGAGCATTAGGCTGGGAATAGGCACCACCTTGTGGCTATACATGGTAGTGCAGGCTAGGGTTGACCCATTTTACTCAATGCCTCCCCATGTGGACAAAGTGTGTGTGTGAGCGTGTGTGTGTGTGTGTGCGTGCGTGTGTGTGTGTGCGTGTGTGTGTGTATGTGAGCATGGGTGTATGTGTGTGTGTGTGTGCATGGGAATGCTAGGAGAGAGGGCCGTGGTGGAGACTAAAAACAAGCAAACCCTGAACACGGTTTATCCATCCGATTAGAAATATACTTTATGCACCAAACAACTTCCCTCCTCCCTGTGTTATCAACAGTGTGTGTGTGTGTGTGTGTGTGTGTGTGTGCATGGGAATGCTAGGAGACAGGGCAGTGTGGAGGCTAAAAACAAGTAAACCCTGAACACTGTTTACCCCCCGATTACAAACAAACAACTTCCCTCATCAACCTTTAACAGTCACACATACACACCCTGCTCTCTTCCACTGGACCACCTAATTCCCATGGGTTCAGGCTGGCAAGTCCAGTTCATATAAGACTCTCTTGCCTGGTTTCTCTGTTCATGTCAGTATTTGTCTCTGTGTTACCGTAACCAGGGTGAAGCTCCCCTCCTACCAAGTGTCCATTCTAAGTCCATGCAGCAGGACTGTGAGCTACTGTAGCCTTTGTCACTAACGGCTAGAGAGGGAAAGTTGTAGATATTTGTAGATATGAAGTTTGAGATATTTTAATTAATTCCTCGGTTGATAATTCCAGATTATTCTATACCCTGGATTCTGAATGTGAAAGGAAGGCCTCTGTATTTTAGTTTTTTACACATTTGGCTGATGCTTTTATCCAAAGTAACTTACTGTACACTGATCAATCCAACTCTCCCCTAGAATAAATTAGTGTGAAGTGTCTTGTTCAAGGTCACAAAGATGGCAGCCAAGGTCCAGGAGCTCATGGCTTTCTTGCTGGTGTGTATGTGTGGACACGGGAAACAGTGTTTGTGGACATGGAGCCAGTGTGTGTGTGTGTGTAGGTAGTCCAGTGTGTGTGTGTGTGTGTGTGTGTGTGTGTGTGTGTGTGTGTGTGTGTGTGTGTAAGTTCTGGGCTCTAATGGACAGTGTGGGTTCTACTTATAACAACCTCCCTTTACATTCAATTCACACAATACCAGATATGGCACAGATATTGAAAATATACGGTACAAACTTCAGATATGGCACAGAGATTTAATACACAAACTACCAGATATGGCACAGAGATTTAATATACAAACTACCAGATATGGCACAGAGATTTAATATACAAACTACCAGATATGGCACAGAGATTTAAGGATGAAATCAGAGGGACTTAATTCACTTGGGTCCAAATATTTCTATATGTTTACAGTTTGGATGTTTCATCAG
>JAODXP020000673.1:0-19797 GCA_027497455.2 Sardinella longiceps | reverse complement strand
GTTTTGTTTTGCCCTTTTCTTTTTGTGGTTGTTTTTCATTTGTGTTTTTGCTCATGCGCTGCATTGCATGGCCTGCATGCTGCTTATGTCTGGTTATTGCATGTGTGACTGCAATTTGTTTGTTTACTGTGCAGTGGCTCGCATGAGCTTTGTTTGCTTTTATTGTTATTATTGTATGTGTTTGGCCTGTCCCTATTATTCTCCTCTGCTCTTGTTTCTAGGCAGGTGTGGGTGGTCCTAAAGGGAGGCCGAAGTCCCCTGGTGGCGGGTCCAGATATTGCATGCATGGTGTGCTGTGTTTATAGAGGCTGTACCTCTCTTGGAGCGTGTGTGTGTGTGAGTTTCGGTTTGTGTGTGCAGTGCCTACCTCACAGATATCACCTGCAGTGTGCATGCACGAGTGGTGTAGTTTGGGATAGGCCCACATTGGTGGACGGACTGCCCCCTTCAGGTAAGCCCCACCTAACCACACTTTCCATTAATTCTTGCATCTAATGGATTCTAAATCCATTCATATTTAAAGAACCTTTTAAGCCTGAATCATTTTGTACATTATTACAATAAATAAATATTCCTTGTACTTTTGCTAACTGGTGGAGTCGTCAGACTGTTCTCTCAACAGGCATTTCCCCTTCCCCTTTTCCCAGACTTCCTTTCAATAAATGTGTTTAAATGAATTCACGTCTACTGTCCGTGCATTGAACTTGTGTGGGTAACACTTTCATTTTGGTGGTCCCTGGGGTGGAAATTTATAATAACCCTCTGGGGTGGCGTAGTCAACTATATTTAGGGGACTTACACTCCCCTTCCCTTACCGCTTTGCCACAATTGCATATATGGAGTATATAATTTCTCATATGGAAAAGTTTTATTTAAACTTTACAATGTTCTATGTTTTATGTGATTCACACATTGCAGAAATTAAAGGAATATTTCACCTTCCCTGAAGTTACATATGTGGGTAAAAGCATTTTGTCCCTAGTGCATGCGTTTTAGCTTAGCATAGGTGCTGGAATGTAAAGTAGCCAGATAGCAACTCTTTGGCTACATTACATTCCAGTGTCTATGCTAAGCTAAAGCTAAAATTTGGATTGCCAGACCAAAATGATTTTACCCACATATGTAACTTCAGGGAAGAGGATGACTGACCAATTTTCATAAAAAGTTAAAGTATTCCTTTAATTTCACCAATGTGTGAATCACATAAAACCAATGGCGTAAATTTGCATAGGGACCATAGTGACATGTCACAACCAATATTTTGGGAAGACAAAATAGTCCATACCAATATTTAGCATTTTATTTTTACAAAGTTACAAATTTATTTGCATATTTCTTGCAAACACTATAGTATACTTTTTAGTAGTTTTTCGACGTGCCAGCATTCTGCACGAGCATGAGCACGAGAGCTCATACTGCAATTTCAGAGCCATGTTCATCTCACATGGCGTAAACAAAGCGAAACCTACTGAGACAGCTAGCAGACATGGGCAGTGGCGTCGCCAGGCGATTTTTACGGGGCTTTAGCCCGGGGTAATTTGAGCCGAGCCCGGGGTAAAATTTTTTTGAATGCTTTATACATATAACTTTACAATTCAATAATCTGCCATAACTGAAATACTTGTTTCGCTGTTTTATTCCGTTATAGTTTGTTTTCTTGTCTCACAGCCTATCAAAATAAGGAAGGATCATATTTACTTGTCTCTGATTAGGCGAAGTCGGCGCGGGGCGGGGCGGGGCTGAACAGCAGGGTTCGAGTTAGGTGGGAGCCAGTGGGAGCTGAGCTCCCATAGAGAGAGGTCTGGCTCCCATGAAAGCAGCAAACTCAAACATCTGTGGGGGCTCTGACAATACAATAGTATAATATTTTACTGACAAATAAAGTTATCATAAGCGGGGATCAAACCGAGCTATGGGAGGTGGAACCTTTTTATGGAGTTGCGAGCGCGCCAAGCGCTTGTTACAGGGGTGTTTTTGATCATCTTTTCTTTTTGTGTTATTGCCTTATTGGCATGCTGTTATTATGTTCTCTGATGATAAAGGGGCACGGTATGCTTGCGCAGTTGCAATGTATAGGTTGCAAACACAAATCAATGTCTTAATTGATTGTAAACCATGATTTGGTTGTGACCGATAGTTACCGTGCGTAACAGTCGGGGTTTGCCTCTGACGCGAGAGGATCTAATGATGGTATGTTATATTGCCTAGTTTGTGGGCCTTGCCCCTGATTATTTTCAGTTTGATCAGTGTTTTGTTTGTTTAGTTTGTTTGTTAATTTGTTATGTTATGCACCCCGCCGGTGGCATAATATAAAATAAAAAGAAAGACGTCTGCATTATTCCGTTTCCATGCCTTGAGTCTACCACCCGCCGGACACACTCCGTTACAATGCCACTGAAAATGTGGCCGCTTGCTTATTTCGGTTTCAGCCTACTTCAATAAAGCCAAACATAGGCCTACTGTAGCTCCAGATAGTAAGATAATGCGCGGTTCTCCCTAGGTCAACCTCTCTCCTAGATATTGCTTTAACCAGGTTATTCCGATCATGCTGCGCATGATGTAAACTTTATCGAGGATTTCGCGCAAGTAGCATATTCACCGAAATTAATAAGTGCCAGTTCATCGTTATGCATAACATTCAGCCAGAGGTCCGGGAGAGAGAGATAGAGAGAGACATTGTCAACTTCTCACATTGTAAGGTCAGTGCTTGCTTCCCATTACTTTCAAAAGTCCGCAAAGCCTTTACCGAACTCATGCGCAGTTGCGCAGACTGGAGAACGAAAAAAAAAAAAAAAAAACATCCCATACACCCCCCCCCCCGCAATTAATTCATGGGCTCCCACGAAGATGGAATCATAACTCGAACCCTGCTGAACAGGGACCCGAGATGAGTCTCGTGGAGCATGTGTGAACAGTTTTGGGAGAGATATGCGCTTTTGCTAGTGAGCTGTAATGTTGTGCAGAACTGTAAGACTGTTTGGCCAAATGATCTTACAGTTTTAAGAGTGTAATTTCTGTTTCAAGAAATGAGCCAAAGCAACAGAGAAAAACTGCAATAACCATACCCTGCAAAGAAAATTCTAATACCATAGATCTTCATTGCCTTTTTCATTTTCACGTGCGTGTGCGTGTGCGTGTGCGTGCCCCCCCCCCCCCAAAAGAGAATGAAATTCGAGGCGGCGCGCAGAGCGCGCGCATTAGGAAACACCCTGGGGCTGAGCCCAGGTTGTCCTAAAGTCTAGAAACTCACAACCAATATTAGTCCATATAAATATTTAGCATTTTATTTTTACATGACAAAGTTACAAATTTATTTGCATATTTCTTGTGAACACTATAGTATACTTTTAGTAGTTATGTTTCGTTTTTTCGACGTGCCAGCATTCTGCAACTCAGAACAGGAGCACCAGAACAGCTCATGCTGCAATTTCATCTCACATGGACATAAACAAAGCGAAACTTACTAAGACAGCTAGCAGACAAAGGGGGAGAAGTCTCTGGTAAGCTACTAGCTACAATAGAGAGCACCAAGGTCCGGACCTCTGTAATTTTTTTTGAGCTGAAAATAAAATCAGTTAAACAATCATATTCAATTTATCTAGCCTATCTATTACAGCGCGCGCTGCCTCAATTAATATCATGGTTTTCCTTCACTGCCTTTCGGAAGCTTTATGTGGGTATATCTGCTATTACAATGGAGGTATTTGGTATCATATTAAACTACACAGTCAGACTTATCCATTGGTATCACTCGTAACTGCTCTACCTTGAGATTTAAGGGTTCAATTTCAGTGTAAATATTTTTATTTCTATTTAGGCTAGAGAAATATCTTTATCTGCTATTACAGGCTACATAGGCTAAACTGGGTTTAGTTGGCTGACTGGGGTTCCATAATCTAACCAAGAACTTGCAAAAATCACCACACATCATGATAGGCTAGACCTATATAATTTGCTCAGACAAGTGTTCTATCATCCATTTGCAGGATGCATTTTCATTAGTAGCCTAGATCTACTGTGTGATATGGAATTCACTCTCATTCATAAATGTATAGCCAACACTACTTTTGGTATCACACAAACCAACCCTCAGAAGGAAAAACTCCATCACCACATAAGTAAAATCACAAAACTATACAATGTAGGCTACTGTTATTCGCAGATAACCTTCTTCAAACCATTTTATATTTTTGGGCCAGACTATTGTTACATAGGCTATGGAAGAACTTTATGAATAAATGTTTTTTTTTTTTTTTTTTTTGGGGGGGGGGGGGGGCATTGTCCCTACCAATGTTGAGACCAAACCTACGCCCTTGGTTTTCCATGGGGGCTGACACAAACCCTCTTCAGATCTCAATGGAACCTGTGGGAAAGTTCAAAATTTTGGACCTTTCCTAAAAAAAAGAAAAGCTACGGACTCATGAAATGACTCATGGGAAGGGTGGAAATTTGACGATTTTCAAAATGTACAACTTTAACTGTCCATATCTCAGAGGGCGTTCAAGACAGCACCCTGATATTAGGCGAAATCAAAGTATGGATCAAATAGCCTGACTTGCGCTATCATGTTCAGAAATGAACTGTGGTCTGGCAAAGCTAGCATTCTGGGTGGGATTAATCTAAATGTTTATCAAATGCTAACTTCTATCAATGTTATGGGGCTGATGGTTGTGAGTTATGAGAGATATTCTTAGTATAAGAAATACTGTTTTCAGCCTAGGACAAAAGTCAGACGTAACATCGTTAGTCTGATTGGAGAATAATTGCATTCACATTGCTATGTTAATAACAGACCGTTTGGCTACCTAGATTCCTTTGTCATAGTGCAATTCCTCCCCCAGCCACAGGATCTCCTTCCTGGGCACAGGTAAAGGTGTGAATTACTCAACTGTATGATAAAGGAATAAGTGTCTGACCTATAGAAGACCCATTGGGCACCAGGGCTCATACTGAGCTCAGGGTGATTGACTGTTCTTTTCATATGAATTAGAGGCGCCAGATCTGCCGTTGTGTAACTATATGTAATGTGAACGCCCCTTTCTACCTTTTTCTAATTTCTGTATAAATGTATCTCACTCTTCATTGTCAAGTCAGAAGTACGGTGGAACTCTTTGGAGCGAAACTGGATTTCTCCCTTGACAGCGCTGACTCTGTAAAAGAATAAAAGCCTGCATCTTGAACTCTACTCGGCCTGACCTGACCTCGTAAACTCAATACTATTAGATGGAGGTTCCAACCTTGAGAATTATTTCTCGGACATAACTGGAGGAAGACAGCCTCAGAACTCATCTTGTGACAAAACGCTCCAGGTAAGCTAAGCTTTGTTTAGCGTTCATCTTTGATACCAGCTGGCAGACTGGGGGACAGTCTCCGTGACAAACCACTTGACGAAAGTGTTATATGTTTTGTGTTGTTTTGTTTAAGCATTTTGATATTTCAAGACGTAATTGTAATATAGGAGAGATTAATTACTCGATTGATCTGTTTCCTCGTGTTGGAATATTGCTTGCTTGTTGTTAGTTGTAGGCTCATTAGAAGCCTATAGGCGTTAGAGGCGTAAAATATTGATTAGGCTACTCTTTGTTTTATAACTCTGTAAATGGCCACAGCTAGTGCTTTTGACGAAAAGCTTAGATCGGTTCTGTGAACAATAGAGTAGACCTTCAGGGTCTTGGCTTATAATTAACAGTTTTGAAAAGTAATTTGATATATTTCAAGACGTAAATGTAATATAGGACAGGCTAATTGTTCGGTTAATCTGATTCCTCGTCTTAAAATATTGTTTACTTGAGGGAAAAGTGTTAATACTTGCTGAACCGCTGGAATTAAGGCTACTAGTTTTCTGGTATCGCAACGGGGAAGGAGAATAACGCGTCACTGTTCTCGCTTCAAGCAACGTTGCGTATTCATTGAATATTGATTTTTGGTTGCGATACCGTCACGGCTGTTAGCTTGGAGCTCGGCGCCCCTTACAACCCTGACAGCCGGCATCAAAGGTGAACTTGGAGTGTTGCTTTTGCTTTGTCACAAGTGAGTATTGGCTAAATCCAGTACTAGCTAGCATTAGCTGTTTTGTGCTAACTTTAACACTTTAAACATATATCTGTTGAGCTGTAAAGTCTGGTCAGCGATGGAAGTTCAAAGTGCACGTGTTTCTAAGGCTCCTTTAAGTGTGCAGATTGCTATGGCTATGATTAATGAGAAAGATCTTGCTAAAACTGAGATTGATATGATTAAGGACGGGTTCCAGTCAGTCTGGGATGTTAGGAAGGCTAGTGAGTGGGTTTTGCAAGCTAAATCAGAGAAAAAGAAAAGACATTATGCGAGATATCTGATGTTTACTTGGATTAAGCAGTCTCAGGGATTTTTGACGGAGACAGATGGTCAACCTGCTAAATTGTTTAAATTACAAAAGAAAATTAAGGACACGACAAACAAACTGACAAAAGTTGCTGAAACTCTGACTGGTACTGTTCCGACTGTTGACTTGAAAGACCCTAAGGGGATAGTGGACTATACGCATGTGGTGACTGAATTAGTGACACAAATTGAAAGTGCTGTGAATCAAATGCAAAATGATGTTGGGCAGATTGCTGCTGTTTCAGTGCCATCCATTCCCTCTGCCCCGCCTGCACCCACAGGCCGATCTGACGATGTTTTCCGTAGCATAGAGGCTACTGCTTCAGTGGAAGCGAGTTGGCAACCTTTGCAAATGGCTCCCATTCGACCCCCCGTAGCGGCAGACTCACAGCCAGGTGCTTCTAATGAGGTTCATTTGACATACACTGGTTCGTTAGGGATTTACACACAGCTTACTCCTGGGGCTCTAAGCCATATATTGCAGACTTTACCCCCTTTGCGTACTCAGGACGCAAATGTTGATTTTTGGTTAAAGATAAAAGAGGCTGTGATCACCTTTCATTTGACATACAGGGAAATTGTTTCTCTCATCAAGGCAAAAGCACCCCTGGGATGCACTGCACGCTTATCTAGTGCTCCATGGCCCACAGACATCCCAGACTCAGCCCAGGCCTGGGAATGGTACTTTAACACTTGTGAGAACATAACTCAGGAGATTTTAGGCAGGGGCCACCACTCGTTTTCATCATTGACTTCATGTGTTCAGGGAGAAAAAGATTCCTTTTCAAAATTTGCTGCACGGTTTGAAGAGAAACACAGAGTTTTAGCTGCATGTCGCCCTGAAACCCCATCCCTTGACTCAAACTTCATTATTGACACAGCTGTTAGGAACATGAATGAGAAATACCGCCAAATGTGGGTTACTGGTCTTCCAATCATTGATAATTGGGCTGCATTTTTGAATTGGGGACAGAGAGCAGAGACACATATTATTCAGTTTTCCGACAATCCTCTAAAACAAGATGTTCCAACATCTAGTTTTCACACCTCTGAGCAAGACAATGAACATTGCAATGACCCTGATGCCACCTCTGAGATACTAACACTTCTGAGATCGCTCATTAGGTCCAACATGTCTAACTAGATAAATTGTTGTAGTAGGGTAGCATAATAGAAATGATCTTACAAGACAAGTTGCAGATCAAAAGGGGGAGAGGAGACCTACTGCTAAAGATTAGTGTGAGAAAGTATTAGTCTTTAGGAAAATTTCCCCTTGCTTTATAAATATTATATATTCTAATGGTGTCAACAAAGCGGAGCTGACCAAAATCTGTCTCTGCCAAATGATCCAGTGATGACTGCGTAAAGTTTTTGTTGTTGTTGGTACTCAAGGGCCACTGGAATCTGCACACGAAGGACCTTATGAAATAATTATGTAACTGAAACCTCATGCTCTTTATTCTTAGGCAAAGGGAAACACCGCCGGGCTCACCTGTCATAGATAAAACCTTTTTCTTGAACTAACGATTGTGAGAGATTCAGTTTGTTTCAGGATTTGAATTCACAGGGACCCGTGGTGACAGCTGAACCTGAGGGGAAACAGTGTGAAAGACAACCAACTGTGCACGACGACCAACTAACTGACTGACTGACTTTGTGTGAGTGGCGAAACCATCTTGTGTGTTGAAAGGCGTGCCAAGGCTTAAAACATCAAAAGGGGGAGGCAGGTGGAGAGGCATCGTACCCAAGCATCCTACCTCATCGCTCTCAAAACATCTCACTTCATTCCAGGTGAACTGACACATGCTTGGAGTTTCAAAACATCAAGTGACACCGTCAGAGACCATTGGACATCTTACATCATCCTCCTGAGTGTGGCTGCACTCTGGACCTATGACCAACCTGATTCTTGTGGATTATCGTAGATAGTGAGCCTATCACAGGGCATAATAACTTCCCGGACTGATTGAGCTCAGGGGGCTAAGCCCTCTAATAGAAGGTGGACCACCAGAAGAGGACGCAAGAAGTAAAACAGCAGAAGAGGAACACGGGTGGGAAGGATCGCCTTCTGATTCAAAAAGCCTAGCGCTGCCCGAAGCACACTCTGCACACACTAAAAAGAATTCTACAATGTTGCGACAATGAAGAGGAACAAAGGGGGAGAAGGACTATTTTCAAGGACTTCAAAGAAAATGCATTTAAATTAAATGTTGTTGCTTTGTGTTATTTGTTGTTGTTACATGTTTCATGTCGACTCCAGCCTTCCAGACAGTTCATGGTTCTTCATATTCACCCTCATGGTATTGGGACAAGGGCCCTGTCCGCGGTATCATGATATAGGGGCATGGAGAATGTTTGAACTTATGGGGGATTGGACTCTGTATTTTTCTCTTCTCTAGGTTCATGATCTCAGTATTTGCTTTCACCTACTGATGTTGGTTATAACCCAAGTTATACTATGTTTACATGGCCTACTGGTCATGGAAAAATACATCTGACAGATGACCATTGTATGAAAAGTAGTTGTACAATTTAAGTTGTATTTGGTTCAGGACTTTAAAGTCCTGAAAAGGGGGAATTGATGGTTGTGAGTTATGAGAGATATTCTTAGTATAAGAAATACTGTTTTCAGCCTAGGACAAAAGTCAGACGTAACATCGTTAGTCTGATTGGAGAATAATTGCATTCACATTGCTATGTTAATAACAGACCGTTTGGCTACCTAGATTCCTTTGTCATAGTGCAATTCCTCCCCCAGCCACAGGATCTCCTTCCTGGGCACAGGTAAAGGTGTGAATTACTCAACTGTATGATAAAGGAATAAGTGTCTGACCTATAGAAGACCCATTGGGCACCAGGGCTCATACTGAGCTCAGGGTGATTGACTGTTCTTTTCATATGAATTAGAGGCGCCAGATCTGCCGTTGTGTAACTATATGTAATGTGAACGCCCCTTTCTACCTTTTTCTAATTTCTGTATAAATGTATCTCACTCTTCATTGTCAAGTCAGAAGTACGGTGGAACTCTTTGGAGCGAAACTGGATTTCTCCCTTGACAGCGCTGACTCTGTAAAAGAATAAAAGCCTGCATCTTGAACTCTACTCGGCCTGACCTGACCTCGTAAACTCAATACTATTAGGCAGAGCTGGGTAAGAGTTATCATAAGCCTGCCTTCTTCAGCCTGCTTGTTTCTAATTGGGTCCTGATTTTTCTGGATTTGAGAGTTGAGGAAATTGCCTCCTTGGCCATACTGACTTGATCGCAAAAGTTCATGCAGCGACAATAAATATGGCAGGCCCAGGCTATGGGTCAAACACTTTTGAAACACATTTTATGATGGTTACTTACTAGCTCAGCTGCCACCTAACAGGTGTTCATTCAAAACTCAACTTTTGATTTTGTTGTTTGTTTTGTTTTGGGGCTTCTCACTGCTTTTGCAACTTGCTTAATCATAGACATTGAAACAAGACACTGGCACACCCTCTTTTAAAATATAATTGGTTGAAGTAAAATTTCAAGTAATAGTAGCAGAATGTTTATTTTCTGGTAAATATGACATTGTTTAGATTACTGTATTTCTGTGCACCTTCAATTAAAAAGGATTAAACCATTTTTGTTATGTTGACATGTATCTAATTAATTTGAAGTGTAAATTGAGGCACTTATTAATAGTCAGTTTCTGTAAGATTAAGACGCGGTTTTCCATAGGGGCTGATAGAAACCCTCTTCAGATCTCAATGAAAGTAGGTACATATATGGGATAGGTAGTTAAAGATAGCAATTTAAATATTTTGGACCTTTCCTGAAAAAAACTAGGGACTCTTGAAATGACTGGAAGGGTGAAAATTTTATGTTTTTCAAAATGTACAACTTTGCCTGTCCAAAATCAAAGCATGGGGCCAACACTTTTGAAATATATTTTTATGATGGTCACTAGCTCAACTGACAGCCAATAAGTCATTCAAAACTCAACATTTCAGTTTTGGAGCCTTGTGTTGGGGCCTCTCACTGTGCAAACATGTCACCTTGCTCAATCATAAAGATATGAGCATGTTGGGATGGCCTGTTTTGAAATATAATTGGTTGAAGCTAGCAAAATTTTCAAGCACTGATGTGTCTTTTGGGAAATATGAAATTGAGATTGAAATTAGAGGACCATATCTTTGTGCGCCAACAGTAAAAAAGGTTGAAATAATTTGTATTATGTTGACATGTATCTAATCTATTTGTAGTCTAAAAATCTTTGAGTCATTTTGCTTTATTAACCATTAAATACTATTTATTAACTGCATAAATCACATTCGTCCTCCAGAAATACATGAAATTGAAAACAGCACCATCATATGGACAAATGGTAAAAAACAAAACAAACAAACAAACAAAAAAACGGCAATATTGAAGCCATTTGAGGCACCAGAGGGGTATTCCATCAACGGAGCTATTCGCTAAGCCGCGCTAACTTCGGCAAGCGGCGCTAGTTTTAGTGTGAGTTCAGTTCCATTACTCTCGCTAACACTAATCGCAGCTGAGTTGCTGGGGTAACATATGCTCCCAAACTAACCAGCTCCGTGGCAGGTTAACTGCAAGGCTTAATAAAGTGGTGTCTCAGAAAATGCAATCAGTCAAAAACACAAGTCACCCCAAAAGGTTCCATACACCTGCTTAATAATCTTTCCCACCAAATAAAGGTTGATAGGTTTTGCAAACACTGTGATCATGCATGAATTCCCCTTTTTACTAAATTACTATTGATATTTCGATGTATCTATTAGGAATAATTTTAGTTACTAACTAGAGAATGCAATTTCAGAGAAATTACGAGTGCATTGAAAATGATTTTTTAGATGACTGGAGGCATAATTGGATAACTGACAGTTGAAATGGTTGAACAGTTAATTAGATGAGAAGTTTGAACCACATGACAGTTCAGTTGACTAACATGATAACAAGACTTAGCTTAGTTGAATAGCATCAAAAAACAAAAATGCTAATTAACATGCTAGCTAGCATGCTAATAATGCTAGCATTATGACCACAATACTTAACCGAGTTGAATAGCATCAAAAAGTAAAAATGATAATTAGCATGTTAGCCATGCTAGCTAGCATGCTAATAGTACTAGCATGATGACTACAAGACTTAACCGAGTTGAATAGCATCAAAAAGGAAAAATGCTAATTAGCATGTTAGCCATGCTAGCTAGCTAAGCATGCTAATAGTGCTAGCATGATGACCACAAGACTTAACCGAGTTGAATAGCATCAAAAAGTAAAAATGCTAATTAGCATGTTAGCCATGCTAGCTAGCTAGCATGCTAATAGTACTAGCATGATGACCACAAGACTTAACCGAGTTGAATAACATCAAAAACTAAAAATGCTAATTAGCATGTTAGCCATGCTAGCTAGCATGCTAATAGTACTAGCATGATGACCACAATACTAAACTGAGTTGAATAGCACCAAAAAACAAAAATGCTAATTAGCATGTTAAGGAAGCTAACATGCTAATAATGCTAGCATGATGATCACAAGTCTTAGCTGAGTTGAATAGCATCAAAAACAGAAAATGCTAATTAGCATGCTAACTAAGCTAACTAGCATGCTAACTAGCCATCCCGCCACTGAGGACTTTTATTTTGAAATAGTTGTGGCCAGAGGAAACAGTTCACAGGAGTTATAGTTGATGACAGTTCACAGTTGAATTGATTGACAGTTGAATAGTTGAGCAGTTTAAATGCCCTATAGTTTAAAAAATGACAGTTGAAGCCATAGACTGTATGAGTTGAAGCAGGTCACCAGTGATTGGTTATAACCAGGTGAAAATTTGCATATCCCTAAGATGATTGGCTAAGGCCCCATTATGACATCACCCACTCTAGCCTCACTCTAAACAGCTCAATGTTAAGTCAATGGGGAAAGTTTTAAAAGTTTAAAATTGTCATAGTTTCAAAAGTATAAAAGTTACAAAGTTGAAAGTTACAAAGCAAACGAGTAAACAGTAAGACCTTCGAAACGCAGTTTGAATGAAGTTTCTACGTTGAGCGGTTAGAGCTGTATTAGTTGCGTTAAAGAATAACTAGAGAATGCAATTTCAGAGAAATTACGAGTGCATTGAAAATGCAGTTGCTGTTTTTAGTGGATTTTTTAGATGACTGGAGGCATAATTGGATAACTGACAGTTTAAATGGTTGAACAGTTAATTAGATGAGAAGTTTGAACCACATGACAGTTAAGTTGACTAACATGATAACAAGACTTAGCTTAGTTGAATAGCATCAAAAAACTAAAATGCTGATTAGCATGCTAACCATGTTAGCTAGAATGTTAATAATGCTAGCATGATAATCAGAAGACATAGCTGAGTTGAATAGCATCAAAAAACAAAAATGCTAACTAGCATGCTAACCATGCTAGCTAGCATGCTAATAATGCTAGCATGATGATCACAGGACTTAGCTGAGTTGAATAGCATCAAAAACTAAAAATGCTAATTAGCATGTTAGCCATGCTAGCTAGCATGCTAATAGTGCTAGCATGATGACCACAACACTTAACTGAGTTGAATAGCATCAAAATCTAAAAATGCTAATTAGCATGTTAGCCATGCTAGCTAGCATGCTAATAGTACTAGCATGATGACCACAAGACTTAACTGAGTTGAATAGCACCAAAAAACGAAAATGCTAATTAAGCATGCTAACTAAGCTAACATGCTATGCTAGCATGATGATCACAAGACTTAGCTGAGTTGAATAGCATCAAAAAACAAAAATGCTAATTAGCATGCTAACTAAGCTAACTAGCATGCTAACTAGCCATCCCGCCATCGAGGACTTTTATTTTGAAATAGTTGTGGCCAGAGGAAACAGTTGATAGGAGTTATAGTTGATGACAGTTCACAGTTGAATTGATTGACAGGTGAATAGTTGAGCAGTTTAAATGCCCTATAGTTTAAAAAATGACAGTTGAAGCCATAGACTGTATGGGTTGAAGCAGGTCACCACTGATTGGTTATCACCGGGTGAAAATTTGCATATCCCCAAGATGATTGGCTAAGGCCCCACTATGACATCACCCACTCTAGCCTCACTCTAAACAGCTCAATGTTAAGTCAATGGGGAAAGTTTTAAAAGTTTAAAATAGTCATAGTTTTAAAAGTATAAAAGTTACAAAGTTGAAAATTACAAAGCAAACGAGTAAACAGTAAGACCTTCGCAACGCAGTTTGAATGAAGTTTCTACGTTCAGCGGTTAGAGCTGAATTAGTTGCGTTAAAGAATAATAATAATAATAATAAGAAGAAAACGAAGAACAGTAGAGTGCATTTTCAATGCACTCTAATAATAACCTATAACTAGAGAATGCAATTTCAGAGAAATTACGAGTGCATTGAAAATGCAGTTGCTGTTTTTAGTGGATTTTTTAGATGACTGGAGGCATAATTGGATAACTGACAGTTGAAATGGTTGAACAGTTAATTAGATGAGAAGTTTGAACCACATGACAGTTAAGTTGACTAGCATGATAACAAGACTTAGCTTAGTTGAATAGCATCAAAAAGCAAAAATGCTGATTAGCTTGCTAACCATGTTAGCTAGAATGCTAATAATGCTAGCATGATAATCAGAAGACATAGCTGAGTTGAATAGCATCAAAAAACAAAAATGCTAACTAGCATGTTAGCCATGTTAGCTAGCATGCTAATAGTGCTACCATGATGACCACAAGACTTAAACGAGTTGAATAGTATCAAAAACTAAAAATGCTAATTAGCATGTTAGCCATGCTAGCTAGCATGCTAATAGTGCTAGCATATTGACCACAAGACTTAACTGAGTTGAATAGCACCAAAAACCAAAAATGCTAATTAGCATGCTAACTAAGCTAACATGCTAATAATGATAGCATGATGATCACAAGACTTAGCTGAGTTGAATAGCACCAAAAACCAAAAATGCTAATTAGCATGCTAACTAAGCTAACATGCTAATAATGCTAGCATGATGATCACAAGACTTAGCTGAGTTGAATAGCATCAAAAACAGAAAATGCTAATTAGCATGCTAACTAAGCTAGCTAGCATGCTAACTAGCCATCCTGCCACTGAGGACTTTTAATTTGAAATAGTTGTGGCCAGAGGAAACAGTTGACAGGAGTTATAGTTGATGACAGTTCACAGTTGAATTGATTGACAGTTGAATAGTTGAGTAGTTTAAATGCCCTATAATTTAAAAAATGACAGTTGAAGCCATAGACTGTATGGGTTGAAGCAGGTCGCCAGTGATTGGTTATCACCAGGTGAAAATTTGCATATCCCTAAGATGATTGGCTATGGCCCCATTATGACATCACCCACTCTAGCCTCACTCTAAACAGCTCAATGTTAAGTCAATGGGGAAAATTTTAAAAGTTTAAAATAGTCATAGTTTTAAAAGTATAAAAGTTACAAAGTTGAAAGTTACAAAGCAAACGAGTAAACAGTAAGACCTTCGCAACGCAGTTTGAATGAAGTTTCTACGTTGAGCGGTTAGAGCTGAATTAGTTGCGTTAAAGAATAATAATAATAACCTATAATAAGAAGAAAACGAAGAACAAATAAGAACTAAGAACTAATAAGAACTAATAAGAAGAAAAGTAAGAACAGTAGAGTGCATTTTCAATGCACTCTAATAATAATAAGAAAAGTAAGAACAGTAGAGTGCATTTTCAATGCACTCTAATAACCTATAATAATAAGAAGAAAAGTAAGAACAGTAGAGTGCATTTTCAATGCACTCTAATAATAACCTATAATAATAAGAAGAAAAGTAAGAACAGTAGAGTGCATTTTCAATGCACTCTAATAATAAGAAGAAAAGTAAGAACAGTAGAGTGCATTTTCAATGCACTCTAATAAGAAGTAAAGTAAGAACAGTAGAGTGCATTTTCAATGCACTCTAACTAGAGAATGTAATTTCAGAGAAATTACGAGTGCATTGAAAATGATTTTTTAGATGACTGGAGGCATAATTGGATAACTGACAGTTGAAATGGTTGAACAGTTAATTAGATGAGAAGTTTGAACCACATGACAGTTCAGTTGACTAACATGATAACAAGACTTAGCTTAGTTGAATAGCATCAAAAAACAAAAATGCTAATTAGCATGTTAGCCATGCTAGCTAGCATGCTAATAGTGCTAGCATGATGACCACAATACTTAACCGAGTTGAATAGCATCAAAAAGTAAAAATGCTAATTAGCATGTTAGCCATGCTAGCTAGCTAGCATGCTAATAGTGCTAGCATGATGACCACAAGACTTAACCGAGTTGAATAGCATCAAAAAGTAAAAATGATAATTAGCATGTTAGCACATGCTAGCTAGCATGCTAATAGTACTAGCATGATGACTACAAGACTTAGCTGAGTTGAATAAGCATCAAAAAGTAAAAATGCTAATTAGCATGTTAGCCATGCTAGCTAGCTAGCATGCTAATAGTGCTAGCATGATGACCACAAGACTTAACCGAGTTGAATAGCATCAAAAAGTAAAAATGCTAATTAGCATGTTAGCCATGCTAGCTAGCATGCTAATAGTTGAATAGCATCAAAAAACGAAAATGCTAATTAGCATGCTAACTAAGCTAACATGCTAATAATGCTAGCATGATGATCACAAGACTTAGCTGAGTTGAATAGCATCAAAAAACAAAAATGCTAATTAGCATGCTAACTAAGCTAACTAGACATGCTAACTAGCCATCCCGCCATCGAGGACTTTTATTTTGAAATAGTTGTGGCCAGAGGAAACAGTTGATAGGAGTTATAGTTGATGACAGTTCACAGTTGAATTGATTGACAGGTGAATAGTTGAGCAGTTTAAATGTCCTATAGTTTAAAAATGACAGTTGAAGCCATAGACCAGGGGTAGGGAACCTATGGCTCGGGAGCCAGATGTGGCTCTTTTGATGGTTGGGTCTGGCTCGCAGACAAATCTTTAATAAAAAGAATGATAACTTTAAAAATAAAACATTCTCATGTAGGCCTATTTCAATCCATTCATCTATCTATTTCAGTCTTGAATAGCACTTGAATAGCAATTGTGAGAAATGGAAAGCCATTCACAGATGAGGAGTATGCCAAAACACTCTTCTTCTGTACTTTTTGATTACTTTTCGAATAAAGATAAGATAAATTAATGATTAAAAGACAGGCTTGTATATTGTATGGCTCTCATGGAAATGAATTTTAAAATATGTGCCATTCATGGCTCTCTCAGAGAAAAAGGTTCCCGACCCCTGCTATAGACTGTATGGGTTGAAGCAGGTCACCACTGATTGGTTATCACCGGGTGAAAATTTGCATATCCCCAAGATGATTGGCTAAGGCCCCACTATGACATCACCCACTCTAGCCTCACTCTAAACAGCTCAATGTTAAGTCAATGGGGAAAATTTTAAAAGTTTAAAATAGTCATAGTTTTAAAAGTATAAAAGTTACAAAGTTGAAAGTTACAAAGCAAACGAGTAATCAGTATGACCTTCGCAAAGCAGTTTGAATGAAGTTTCTACGTTGAGCGGTTAGAGCTGAATTAGTTGCGTTAAAGAATAATAATAACCTATAATAATAACTAGAGAATGTAATTTCAGAGAAATTACGAGTGCATTGAAAATGCAGTTGCTGTTTTTAGTTGATTTTTTTGCAAATTATTTCAGTAAATATAATTGCAACACATTTAGATGACTGGAGGGATAATTGGATAAGAGACAGTTGGAATGGTTGAACAGTTAATTAGCTGAGAAGTTTGAAACACATGACAGATAAGTTGACTAGCATAAATTATCATATATGTTAATTAGCATCAAAACTGTTGACTAGCATGTTAAATATGCTACCATGATGATCACAAGACTTAGAGCTTAGTTGAATAGCATCAAAAAACAAAAATGCTAATTAGCATGCTAACCATGCTAACTAACATGCTAATAATGTTAGCATGATGACCAGAAGACTTAGGTGAGTTGAACTGCATGAAAAACCAAAAATGCTAATTAGCATGCTAGCTAAGCTAACATGCTAATAATGCTAGCATTATGATCACAAGACTTAGCTGAGTTGAATAGCATCAAAAACCAAAAATGCTAATTAGCATGCTAACTATGCTAACTAGCATGCTAACTAGCCACCCCCCACTGAGGACTTTTATTTTGAAATAGTTGTGGCCAGAGGAAACAGTTGACAGGAGTCATAGTTGATGACAGTTCACAGTTGGAATGGTTGAATAGTTGAATAGTAAAATAATTTCCCATCAAATTAGTATGATGAGGACTTTTAATTTGAAACAGTTGCGGACAGGAATCGGCGAGGAGGACACATAGTTGATGACATCCGGAAGTTGAACTGAATCTGTAGTCTTAAGTGAGAAGGTTTGTAGTCTGTGGAAGTGGTTGCTAAGCTGTTGTTAGGTAACTAAGGCGATTGATAGGCTGTTGCTAGGGTAGGTGAAGTGGTTGCTAGGGTGGTTGCTAGGTAAATCAAGTCAGTTGCCATGGTGGTTACTAAGTTGAAAGTATGAAAGTGGTCGCTACATGGTTGCTAGGCAGTTGCTAGGATATTTGAAGTAGTTGCTATGTAGTTGCTAGGTTGCTAATGTTAAGTCTATGGAAAATTTAAAAATATTTAAATCTTCATAGTTTCAAAAGTATAAAAGTTACAAAGTAGAAAAGACATTGCAAACATTTTCAAAGTATGACCTATGCAACGGAGTTTGAATGAAGTTTCTAAGTTGAGTCGTTAGATCTGAATTACATAGTTGAAGAAGTGGAATAATAATAATAAGAAGAAATCGAAGAACAATAGAGTGCATTTTCAATGCACTCTAATAACTAGAGAATGCAATTTCAGAGAAATTACGAGTGCATTGAAAATGCAGTTGCTGTTTTTAGTGGATTTTTTAGATGACTGGAGGCATAATTGGATAACTGACAGTTGGAATGGTTGAACAGTTAATTGGAAGAGAAGTTTGAACCACCTGACAGTTAAGTTGACTAGCATGATAACAAGAGTTAGCTTAGCTGAATAGCATTAAAAAACGAAAATGCTTAATTAGCATGCTAACTAAGCTAACATGCTAATAATGCTAGCATGATGATCACAAGACTTAGCTGAGTTGAATAACGTCAAAAACTAAAAATGCTAATTAGCATGTTAGCCATGCTAGCTAGCATGCTAAAAGTGCTAGCAAGATGACCACAAGACTTAACCGAGTTGATTAGCATCAAAAACTTAAAATGCTAATTAGCATGTTAGCCATGCTAGCTAGCATGCTAAAAGTGCTAGCAAGATGACCACAAGACTTAACCGAGTTGATTAGCATCAAAAACTTAAAATGCTAATTAGCATGTTAGCCATGCTAGCTAGCATGCTTAATAATCTTAGCATGATGATCGGAAGACTTAGCTGAGTTGAATTGCATGAAAAACCAAAAATGCTAATTAGCATGCTTAGCTAAGCTAACATGCTTAATAATGCTAGCATGATGATCGGAAGACTTAGCTGAGTTGAATCGCATCAAAAAACAAAAATGCTAATTAGCATGCTAGCCAAGCTAACATGCTAATAATGCTAGCATGATGATCACAAGACTTAGCTGAGTTGAATCGCATCAAAAAAACAAAAATGCTAATTAGCATGCTAACCATGCTAACTAGCATGCTAACTAGCCACACCCCCACTGAGGACTTTTATTTTGAAATAGTTGTGGTCAGAGGAAACAGTTGACAGGAGTCATAGTTGATGACAGTTCACAGTTGGAATGGTTGAACAGTTGAATAGTAAAATCATTTTCCATCAAATTAGTATGATGAGGACTTTTAATTTGAAACAGTTGCGGACAGGAACCGGCTGGGAGGACGCATAGTTGATGACATCCGGAAGTTGAACTGAATCTGTAGTCTTAAGTGAGAGGATTGTAGTCTGTGGAAGTGGTTGCTAAGCTGTTGTTAGGTGCCTAAGATGATTGATAGGCTGTTGCTAGGGTAGGTGAAGTGGTTGCTAGGGTGGTTGCTAGGTAAATCAAGTCAGTTGCCATGGTGGTTGCTAAGTTGAAAGTGTGGAAGTGGTTGCTGTGTGGTTGCTAGGCAGTTGCTAGGATATTTGAAGTAGTTGCTATACAGTTGCTAGGTTGCTAATGTTAAGTCTATGGGAAATTAAAAAATATTTAAATAGTCATAGTTGAAAAAGTATAAAAGTTACAAAATAAAAAAGACATTGCAATAAACTTCAGAATATGACCTATGAAATGTAGTTTGAATGAAGTTTCTAAGTTGAGTCGTTAGAGCTGAATTACATAGTTGAAGAATAATAATAATAATAATAATAATAACTAGAGAATGTAATTTCAGAGAAATTACGAGTGCATTGAAAATGCAGTTGCTGTTTTTAGTTGATTTTTT
>JAODXP020000672.1:0-17500 GCA_027497455.2 Sardinella longiceps | reverse complement strand
GCACACACACACATGTACGCACACACACAGTGCAGGAGATGGTGCCATGGAGTATAAACAAATGAGCCAAAAATAAATCCGGGGATGCACAATAGAAATGTTGTCAGAACAATTAATTCCAATCAAATTTGTGTTTAATAATTGTATTGAAATGTACAATAAGAATGGAGGCCTCTCATAAGTACAGTATGCATGTGCGTACAGTACAGCCAAGATTATGTCAGAATGTTCTATCCCCCTGTGGTTATATCTGTTTGTGTCTTGTTAGTCTTCCTCTAAAGCAGGTTCGACAGAAGTTTAACTCCATGGACATGATGATCAAAGAGAACTTGCGTGAGGTCATTGAAGAATCTTCAAATAAGTTTGGGTAAAGGAGTGTTTGATTTGACCTCCTCCTACATTTTTGAGTGTTTTCAAACATTTATAGCCATAGCTCTTGAATTAATAACTCTGTGTGTGTATGTTCGTTCATTCAGCTTGAAAGATATCCGTGTCCAGACGTTTAGCGTACATTTTGGTTTCAAGAACCGTTTCCTAGCAACAGATGTGGTGCACGCTGCTGCCGCCCTGCTGGAGAATGTGGAGAAAGACGAGAGTGCGGCAGATAACTTCATCAGAGCACTGGACTGCCTCAGCCGGTACAAACTTATCTCACTCTTTTGTTCTCTTTTTCAGAGAGTGCTCAGATTCATCCTCCACTAACATGAAATCTAGAGATTCTAGAGTACTTTATTTGTCCTTCGAGAAGGAAATTCTTTCTCTGCATTTGACCCATCCGGGGGGTATACACACACATGCATACAGACACACACACAGTTGTTGAGAGGTTTTGTTGTACACTTTTTTTTGGGTGCGCACACCCACACACGGAGCAGTGGGCAGCCGTTAGTACAGCGCCCGGGGAGCAGTTTGGGGGTTAGGTGCCTTGCTCAAGGGCACCGCATCCGTGGTTGCCGGACATGGGGAAATGAGAGGTTTTTCTCTTAAAGGAAAATACCGGAGTGAATTCAAGCATAGCCCTGCTGCACGAGCCTTCTAACAACAATATTTTTCGCATGAAATGAAAGAATTTCGAACAGCATAGACCTAACGCGAACGTGAAACACTTTACATTGAATCAATGTAACCTCAGATCTTACTTCCGGTTTCCAACAGTCAGGTCCCATTGATTCAGTATAAAGTGCCTGTTCGCTTCTGCGTTTGCGTTCGGTCTGTGCTGTACCGAATTATTTTGTTCCACTCGCTAACTAGCGCATTTAGCAAGCTCTTTCAACAGGGCTATGCTTGAATTCACTCCGGTGCTATCCTTTAAACAAGTTTGCATGAATATAATTAAACAGTGATAAATATATTGATCATAATTACTTTGATTGCACTGTTGTCCTCTGTAGGAGTAATCTGGAGCAGTTACACCAGGGTATTGACTTTGCCAAGAAGAAGCTTAAGGCTATTCAGCAGACCATAGCCAGCTGCATCTGTACAAACCTCATTCTGTCTCAAGGACCTTTTCTCTACTGTTACCTGATGGAGGTATTCTTCTTTTGCGCGCGCGCACACACACACACACACACACACACACACACACACACACACACACACACACACACACACACACAGATACACACACACACAGATACACACACACACACACACACACACACTCACAGATACACACACACACACACACACACACACACACACACACACACACACACACACACTAGGGCTGGGCGATAAAACGATAGCGATATGAATCGCGATAGACACTTACACGATAGCAATAGAAAATGCGCTCGATAGAACTTTCGATAGAATTTTTTTCCCCGGGCGGATTCTAGCTCCGCTCTGTCCGCATTTTCAAGAAGCGCGCTCATTGACTGCGCTCTACCAGAAAGGGCACGCACTGACTGATTGTTTACTGGTTAGCTGCTGCCACTCAGGCTTGCTTTTCATGTAGCCTGAAACTAGTCAGAGATACTTTCAGCTGATTCATGTTCTGATTTAGTAATGCAGGGCAATCGTAATTAATAACTGTGAGTAGATTGTTTGAAAAGTCGGAAAGGCCTGATGAACAACACTGTTCACATATGAACTTGTAAAGTACGACAGCTGACAGCTAACGGTGCACATGACGTTACTGGCTGCAGGGACAGATTTGACGATGTTAGCGCACAACGTTAGCAAGGTAAACATACAACAGACAAAGCTCAAACTAGCTAGTATGGTCAGCAACCTACTGAACACATTAAAGCTGAATGATTTTGTAATTTTACCTTAATCAAACTCATTGAAGTAATCCATGTTATCAAGTAGCCTTGTGTGAAGGGAAAAGCATGCCAGTGCACCAAAACAAACTTCGTTTTGAAGTCACATTATGCTAACGAGTCTGTTGCAGAACAGTTGCCACATAGGCAACAATGTAAACCATACAAAGCCCCTCTCTGATTGGCCTATTTAATAGATGAATAACATAACATATTTTAGTTAAAATATTAATTTCCTTTATGTATTGGTAGGCCTATTTATTCAGCTTATATTTTAGTGTGGAGAGACATTAGACTTCTCCTCTTAAATTATTATTTTTTTGACTACTAGTTTTATTTAAGGGAGAGAATGGGCTACTTCCAGGAGTTTAAAAGAACCCTAAAATAATAGGCCACTTTAAAGCAGAATTCAACCCTGCTCAAACACTATTTTTTAGTGTATATTTATACATGACAGTGCTGCCATTTAATGTAATAACTCTATATTAAAAATAAAATATGAACCTTAAAAAAAAATTTAAGGTGTTTTGCGCACCTGGGCCCATTTAAATACGTCATTAAAAAAATCAATAATTATCGATATCGACCAATATACTGAGCCTATATCGTGATAGAGATTTCAGCCATATCGCCCAGCCCTAACACACACACAGATACACACACACACAGATACATACAGACACATGTTCCCTTACATGCACTGCACACACATAATCACACTTACCAATAGCGCAATCATATTCAGCATATAGTAGCATTGTATTATCTTAATATATTTGATGGCATTACCTATATTTCTTTGTGTATGTGTGTGTAGGGTACTCCAGATGTGAAGCTGTTCTCCAAGCCTATGGCTTTAACCCTGCTTTGCAAGTACTTGTTGAAAGCCTTTGTGTGCTCGGTAAGCATCTCCCTGATCATTTCCGTGGGTGGGTTTGTGTGTGTGTGTGTGTGTGGTGGGTGGGGGGGGTGGGTGGGTGAGTGAGTGAAGATTTTAAAAGGATCCCTGACTTGGCCCTTGTCGGTGTTGGCTATACAAACTGCAAATGGCACTCAAAGTGTTTTTGGTTTTATTAAAAGTTTTACAGTATTCTCTCAAAATCCTTACAAGTCGGGGATCCTTTTAAGTCATCCTTTTGATAATGAAGTGTATAGTTAGTTGTAGAGTCAATTGGATGCAGATTTGTATGCTTGATAAGTCAGAGGTTTTCTGTTGGAATCTGTAGGGTAATTCACAGGTATTTTTATTCCCTAGACGAGTGTTGATGTTTTGACTGAGAATAGGGTTGACACTGGGCGATGTGTCTGGAGTTCATAGGGCTGGAATGTGTGTGTTTTTTTCTGTGTGTGTGTGGAGGGGTGGTGGGTCTGACAGTGAGTGAAGGAGGTTCCATTGGTGTCTAAAGTTGTGTACAGGTGTGAGCCGTAGGTGGGGTTGAAGGTCAGTCCTGTGTGTGTGTGTGTGTGTGTGTGTGTGTGTGTGTGTGTTGGGGCTGCATCTCAGGCTGGGGCTACACAGGATGCGTTACGGAAGTGTTAAGTCAAGTTCTGTCAAAAGTACATTGATGAGTGATTTTATTTTTTATTTTTTCCCCCTTTTAAGAATGTTTGATGTACTGCTGTGTTTATAATGGAAGCGAATTGCCACAGTTGGACAGTTTAGGAATACATTTTTAAAAAAGAAAAACACCTCAGCAATGCACATGTACTCACCTGTGTGTGTGTGTGTGTGTGTGTGTGTGTGTGTGTGTGTGTGTGTCCATCTTAGACCAGGAATAAACGGTGTAAGGTGCTGCCGCTGGTCATGGCTGCTCCTCTGGATGTGGAGAAGGGCACAGTAATGGTGCTGGGAATCCCACCAGAGTCCGACACATCAGACAAGAAAAAGTAAGTGTGTGTTGTTGTGTTGTGTTGAGTTGTGTTTGGCTGACCCATATTTGCCAAAGTACAGTGGTACTGTATGTGTCTTTGTGTTTGTACTCAAAAATAACAACAATTTCAAATTTGTGTTGCCCTTTCTCTCTAGTTTCTTTGGCAGGGCCTTTGAGAAAGCTGCTGAGAGCACTAACTCCAGGACATTGCATGACCACTTTGACACATCTAGTGAGTGTTCACACACACAGACATTTTCCACCTTGTGGTGTCATGTTATATTTTGATCACTAGAGGGCAGATCTTTCCATTGGTAACAGGGGTAACCACCAGGTTGTCTCTCCTTACTCAGACACTTGTGTACACACACACACACACACACACACACACACACACACACACACACACACACACACACACACACACACACCTGTGTGAGTGTGTAATTTCATTAGTTATAATTGTCCACTTACCCTACGTGTGTCCGTCTGCTGCTGTGAGTTTTGAGTGGAGAACTGGATCACGAGTTTCTCTGTCTAGTCACATTAACAACACTACTAGGGGTCTGTCTCTCTCCCCCTCTCTCTCTCACTCACACACACACACACACACACACACACACACACATATACACACACATACATACACACACACACACAGAGCGAGAGTTAGAGAGTGCTGTAACAGCATATATGTTCTAAGTGTGTCTCATTAATTCCTATTGTCCAGTTTCCTGAAGTGGCAGTAAAGGGGTTTCCCATTAATGCAACCCTGCCAACAGGGGTAGTTTGTGTTCAATCTACAATCACTCACATACCTAGATCTATACATTCCTTGTAACGCATGCACGCGCACACACACACACACACACACACACACACACACACACACACACACACACACACACACACACACACACACACACACACACACACAAGCAAACATGAGAAGTTTCCCACCTTTCCACTCAGTCTGGTGTCAGATGCCTTTCCAGAACTTTTAGCAGGTTCCACTGCTACGTGCAAACACATGCACGTCTCACAATCTTACGAGCCAAGCAGACACCACACTCCCCCCACCAAAATATAAACACACCACTCTGGCTTTTCCTGATACAACATCATGTGAGGAATCACGAGAGACTTTCTTTTTTTCAGATTTCAGATTTGATTTTTGAAGGATGTAAATACTCTTGTATTTTTGTAAATACTCTTGTCCAAGTGCAAGTATTAAATTGTACATGAACTGTATAGATATAATAATTACTACAAATGCTTTACTAATCTCTCTCTCTCTCTCTCTCTCTCTCTCTCTCTCTCTCTCTCTCTCTCTCTCTCTCTCTCTCTCTCTCTCTCTCTCCCTCCATCTCTGCTGTAGTTATTGAGCTGAAGACGGAGGACAGAGGGAAGTTCTTAGATGCTCTCATTACACTCCTATCCTGAACAATCAAAGGCATGCTGGGACACCTGCCAGAGAACAAACGTGTGTGTGTGTGCGCGCATCTGTGTTTGTTCCTTTTGTATGTGTCTTGCGTCACTCAAAGGCAAGCTGAGATACTTACCAGTGAGGATGTGTTTGACTTTGTGTGTTGTGTGTGTGTGTCCGTTCGTTAGGTGTGAGTGTGGTGTCGTACTGCATCTTAAAACTCAGGTCACAAATCCCAGGTGCTACAGATGTGAACTGATCCAAGTCAGAGGAGAGCTCACACACACACACGCACACACACTCACTCACACACTCACACTCTCACACACACACATTCTCTGTACCCCAACCCAAAACAGACGCGCGTAGTGCATTCCTTGGTGGAATCTTGCACCCCTCTGTGCAAATGTTAGATTTGCCATGTTCAAACTCAGTTTGCTGCCAAATACCATTACAGCTGCCTCCGTCAGGCTAGCCCTCAGAAGCACACACACACACACACTCACACACAGGACCACCGTGTGTGTGTGTGTGTGTGTGTGTGTGTGTGTGTGTGGAGAGAGAGAGAGAGAGAGATGAACTCTCTTTGCCTGCCCTTGGAATGAAGAGCAGGCTCATGTCTTGTTTATATTGTATAGTTTCTATGTGTCCATGTAAGTGTGTGTGTGTGTGTGTGTGTGTGTGTGTGTGTGTGACCCTTGTTATTGTTGTGTTATTGTTGTCTGTGCTGTAAATTATGCTATTTTGTGTACTTTTATTTGTTTTAAACTATGTAATTAAAGCTCAATATTAACCCTATGTTGAATGTCCTGTGATGTGATGTGATGTGATGTGATTAATTGGCAGGTTTTAAGGTCAACCAATATTACAACCAATACCCCCCACCACATTAGTTTTAGTGGTGCATGCTGAGGGGGAGAGTTCTAGGGTTCTAGTCCCACCACCCAAACTCATCAGGATGTTGGTTTGGGGAAGATGCTCAACGGACTGCTGATACCTCAATCTGCAAGTTATGTTGTTATTGGTCTGTGCCAATTTTTACCTTTTGCTAAGGTTTACTGATTGAACAAAGTGTTTGGCCACAACGTAACGCAACATTTGGCAACATGCCTTCGAGAACGTTTGCTCCTGTTTAGTAGGTGTGTCAGAAAAGTCACCCTATGAGCGCTGAGGTGTATCAGGAAACTTGATGCAACAGTGAGCACCGGTGTGTTTTACTACGTCACCCATAGGGATGAATGGGAGCTGTTACGTTATGTTACAAAACATTACGCCCGATGAATTCGCCACAGGCCTGATAGTATTCAGGCGCCGTGCCTGATTTCAGGCGTACCAACATGACTGTGGGATGAAATGCTTTCTTTTAGATCTAGAGGTGGGACTAAAATATGCATTAAACTAAAGATCTAAACGTATTTCTTCTCATTACCCTTGTAGAAATGTATCAAAATGGTCTTTTAAATAGTCTGACGCAAAAATAACACCCTCATCCATGCCCACCTCCTCTGACGAATGGAAGTAAAAGTTGCACGCTCAGCAGATTTTTTGTCACTATCAGCCCTGGAGCACTGTTCACCTCCAGTTGGAAAATAAGAGTGAAGAGTTGAAAACAAAGTAATTTATTCATATAAATTTTATCAGGCCTGGATAAAAACACAAAACAAATGTGAGTGACTCTCAGATGTGCTTGCGTGAGCAACAAATCCTTCAGCTCTCCCCTGTTTCTGTTGGATAGATTTTGTTGTACCAGTTCAGGTGTGATGAATTCAACCCATGTCTCCAGGGTGCAACACCTAGTGAGAGGTCGTACTCAGACCTTGATGGTGTATCTTAGCTGTTTACGCTCTAGGTTATATTCAAACATTGTGGTGTTTAGCCGATCCAACGTTCATCTGGACAGGGAGTCATTGGGCGGACTTAGCGTTGTTTGAATCACTTGTTAGTTGCACTGATTGGTTTTAGGCCCACCCATTTTACCCGAGTGTCTATCACTCGTGGCCAGACTATACATTTATATGATAGACTGGCAGGGCTTGTCAGGCTGTATCACTATTGTATTATTTTCAGAATGTTACAGAATTTAGAATTTAGTCCTTTTCAATCCTCCAGCCTCTGTTCACTGTGGCCAGTTTTTCTTCTGCATGGCTGGGCTAAAGAATAACGATGAAGTACCTGTAATACCCATGCCATACACGTAGGTCTCACTCTCACTCTCAGGATGCAGATGACCCTGACAGGTCTGAGCCAGTTCTGGCATTGATTCCGGAACATTCTGAATCCAACGGCCATCTGGAAGGTTCCCTCCAGTTCTACCGTTGGATAAATAATTGTAAAGTGCAGTGCTTGACATGAGGGCAAATAGGCACTGCTATAAATTCCTGTTGCTTGAGCCAAGACCCATTAATCGGGCCTAGAGCACCTTCAGTGTGATGCATAGCTGGAGGATTAGGCACACTGAAAAGCCCAACATAGCTTTCTGTGTGTGTGTGTGTGTGTGTGTGTGTGTGTGTGTGTAGCTCTGATATAGGACATTAAACATGGGAAATAGTGCATTAACGTAAAGCCAAAGATCCATTGATAATCGTAAGCAGGCAGTACAAAACTCTAGGGAGGTTTTGTCTTACTTCATGGGTGTCCAAACATCTAATGTTAATTTGGGATATGCAGCTTTGGACAAAAAGCTTCAACAAAATACTGTAAAATGATAATAAAGGGTGGCGTAGTCAGGGCCGTCGCGACAAGGCAGGCAAACCAGGCAATTGAGAGGGGCCCCAAGATTGACTGTTTAATCGTTTTAGTAGTTCAGTTGGTGGTGTTTTTCAATAAAATATGACTATGAAGCTGGAGTTAGACAACTGTAAGTTCAAAGCTAATAATTATATTAATGAAAGATGCTTGAAGATTATAACAATGTGATATATATTGGTGTTTTATGGGGGACCGAGGGCCCTCATGTCCTGTTTGCTTGGGGCCCCCTAAGTCTCTCGAAATGGCCCTGGGCGTAGTTGATGTGAAACAGAACAAGGCACCAATACACACACATCACTCTATTGATGATGCTGTTTACCAGGGCAAATCAGTGTGATAAGGCTGCAGAATTATGTGCAAGTTATGTCCAAGTTTTTGACAACCACAGACACAAACTGGTTTGTCAAATCAGTCGTAAGTGCACAGTCAAAATAAAGGTGAGGATTTGACAGATCCAATTACGCAGTTAATATTGCATGCTTTATTATCAAAGCTATATGAACTGCATTTTTACAGTTGCTCAACATGAAAAGCAATTAGGTGAAAGTTCATGTCAGTTGGGAATTGGCATGTATTCACGTACTAGCTTGGTGTGATGGATAAAGCAGATATGCTTGTCTTTTCATTCATAGAGGCTAGAGGTGAAAGACGTTTAGCCTTGGCCTAAATGTTGGAGAATGCGCCAAGCTTCCTGAAGGTGTGTGTGTGTGTGTGTGTGTGTGTGTGTGTGTGTGTGTGTGTGTGTGTGTGTGTGTGTGTGTATGTGTGTGTGTGTGTGAGAGAGAGAGAGAGAGAGAGAGAGTAAGAGTAAACAAGAGTAGGCCTACGTAAGAATACAGTAATAGACTGTAGCAATAAGGTAATTAGCTGTGAGTGTGTGTGTGTGTGTGTGTGGATGTGTGGTTTGCCCAGGAAGGGAGCTGCTATATTAACCTCCAACCCGTAATCACAGAAACGTGCCGATTTGCATGTCGTGTGTGTGTGTGTGTGTGTGTGTGATGTGTGTAGTGTGTGTGTGTGTGTGTGTGTGTAGAGAGAGAGAGAGAGAGAGAGAGAGAGAGAGGATGAAATGTACATATATTTTTTTACACACCAAAAGCAGCCAATCTCTTTTTCTCTTAGACTAATGCTAAAAGACATGTTTGTAGCTCCACAGCAATTACAACCATAAACAGACCCACACACAAAAACCGCACTCTCACAATAAACTCACTTCACTTTTCACTGTAACTTCAAGTACAAAAGAATTACAAATATCATTCTCTCTCTCTCTCTCTCACACACACACACACATACACACACACACACACACACACATAGACACACACACATACACTCATTCTGTGGTTTCTGATTCATAGCTCTCAGAAGAATACAGTAACAAACATTATTCTCTCTCTGACACACACACACACACACACACACACACACTTACAGGGAGGGCGAGATGTCTTTGCCAATTGCTGGGTGGATCTGTTTATGCTAGAGGGTAGTGATTACCTAATTGAGCAAAGGGCCAAATAACTTTAGCATCCCATCCATCCGCCTGAAGAGCTACTTACTACCCCTCCCCTCTCTATCTCTCTCTTTGGCTTCCAACACAGACCCCCCTCTCGCAGTGTGTGTGTGTGTGTGTGTGTGTGTGTGTGTGTGTGTGTGTGTGTGTGTGTGTGTGTGTGTGTGTGTGTGTGTCTCATCTCCCGCTCTTCCTCTTGAAACAATTGCCATTGTGCATCCCCGGATTTATTTTTGGCTCATTTGTTTATACTCCATGGCACCATCTCCTGAACTGTGTGTGTGTGTGTGTGTGTGTGTGTGTGTGTGTGTGTGTGTGTGTGTGTGTGTGTGTGTGTGTGCACTGCACACATGGAAGCGTGGATATATGCACGTGTGTGTGTGTGTGTGTGTGTGTGTGTGTGTGTGTGTGTGTGTGTGTGTGTGTGATTGTTAGAATGAGTGTGCATGTATGTGTGTTTGTATATGTGTCTGTGAATACATGTATGTATGAGTGTGTGTGTCTGTACGTGGGTGAATGCATATGTGAGTGTGTGTGTGTGTGTGTGTGTGTGTGTGTGTGTGTGTGTGTGTGTGTGTGTGTGTGTGTGTGTACTACACCTCTGCCTATCCTCCCATTTCTCTGTTCTCTGGTCTATGAAAGTATGTGATGAGAAGTTGTGTATCTTCACTGCTGTCCTCCCTCATTTCGGACTAAAGGAAACGTAAATCTCCTTGACCCTCTCACATCCCATACCTTCTGTGTGTGTGTGTGTGTGTGTGTGTGTGTGTGTGTGTGTGTGTGTGTGTGTGTGTGTGTGTGTGTGTGTGTGTATGTGTGCATACAGTATGTGCAGGCACATGTGTGTCTGTGTGTGTTCATTTCTATGTCTCTCTCTCTCTCTCTCTCTCTCTCTCTCTCTCTCTCTGTGTGTGTGTGTGTGTGTGTGTGTGTGTGTGTGTGTGTGTGCATACAGTATGTACAGGCACGTGTGTGTCTGTGTGTGTCTTCATTTCTATGTCTCTGTGTGTGTGTGTGTGTGTGTGTGTGTGTGTGTGTGTGTGTGTGTGTGTGTGTGTGTGTGTGTGTGTGTGTGCATACAGTATGTGCAGGCCCATGTGTGTGTGTGTGTGTGTGTGTGTGTGCTTGTTATCTCTACACTCTGACAGTAATGTGTGATAATGTAAACTCAGACTCTGGGGAGTTAACAGTTACACCATGAACTTGCCCAAACCTCTCTTCAACTTTCTTTTTCTGTGTGTGTGTGTGTGTGTGTGTGTGTGTGTGTGTGTGTGTGTGTGTGTGTGTGTGTGTGTATGCATGTAATATGTCTTGAAGAAACACTTCATCGTAATTCATTCACAATCTCCAGCGACTATCCGAACAATCACCATTGATGAAGAGTGAAAAATCTCTCATTCAAGGTTCAGTCGTAATGAGGATGACGATGGTGGTGATGATGATGATGAAGATGATGATGAAGATCATGATGGCGTCCTCATATATCCCCGTGTACCCACAGCAGGAAGCCAGTGTTCGTTGCCCTCCTGTGTAAACATGTTGGGGTTTATCTGTGGGTCATCGGCAGACGGGTGAAATAGGAGGAAGACGATGAGGGAGGAAGAGTACATGGAGGAGCAGTATTTATACTAGAGTGGAATAAGCCTTAGATAAAGTATATAAAACAGTATTTATATGTGTATGTGAAAAAGATTAGATAACGCTTGGTAAGTCAGTGTACATGGTGTTATGAAATTGTAATGTGTGTATACAGTGTGATGTGTGTGTGTGTGTGTGTGTGTGTGTGTGTGTGTGTGTGTGTGTGTGTGTGTGTGTGGACATTTGAGGTTAGATGTAAAAAAAAAAAAAAAAAAAGTGAGGGGGCAGGGGCGTGCAGAATCCACCCCTTCATTCTGCATGACATGAGTCATACACCCACACACACACACCTACACACACACACACACCTTCGTCGCTGTCATCCTCCTATTACATTTGCATACACAATCCTTTACACATCACACACACACATTAACACAGAGACACAAGACATAATTTCACTTGGAGCACTAGAAAAGGTGTAACACGGGGCACTGTGGCTCAGTGAGCTAGAGTGTCAGTTCGAGTCCGACCCGAGGTCATTTCCCGATCCCACCCCATCTCTCTCTCCCCCTGTTTCCTGTCCATCTCTATACTGTGCTATCTGATTAAAGGCAAAAAAGCCCCAAAAATATCTTTAAAAAAAAGAAAAGGTGTAACACACCCACCCACACACACACACACACACACACACACCCATACACACACAAACACACACACACACACATGTGCCCACTGACCCCTCTCATAAACTTACACCTGGCTCACAGATCACTCTAACACAAAAATCTTGAATTTCCTAATGGATAACTAAAGCGCTATCTTATCTTTACTCATCACTCTCACACACACGTGTGTTTGAGTTTTTATAAAGTAATGTTTTGTCGCTCACACATATACACACTTCACACTTACAAGTGCATGTCATCGCCACTTTCACACATACTGTACACACAACACACTCTTCACTTTCTCTCTCTGTCTCTCTCTCTTTCATTCACACACACACACACACACACACACACACACACACACACACACACACACACACAATCACACACAATCACACACATTTTTATAACTTAAACTTTATAAAGTTAAGATTCATTACATTCACACATACTGTAAGACACACCCATCACTCTCACACATACACACATGATACATAGTCACTCTCACACACACACACACATGACACACTCTTCTGTCTCACACATACGCACGACACATGACACAATCTTCTGTCTCACACATACACACGACACAGATTCACTCTCACACATGCACACATGACTTAGTCATTACTTTCACACATACACAACCTTTCTGCTGAAATGCTCCTGTGGAATGTGACCTGTTGCCATGGCATCGCTGGACACATGTAGAGAGAGAGGGAGAGAGAGAGAGAGAGAGAGAGATGGAGAGAGACAGAGAGAGAGAGAGAGAGAGAGAGAGAGAGAGAGAGCGAAAGAGAGAGACAGACAGACAGCAAAAGAGGAGTCAGGATGTGACTCAGATTCGCTTTCTATCTCTTTCTTTCCCTTTTCCTCTCTCATTCATTACAAAATGTCTTTTTGTATATCTGTCGTCTTGTCTCATTTACATTCACAATCTCTTCCCTTCTTTATCTGCTTTCGTCTCATAATGATGATGATGCGATGATGATGTCATTGCTCTGGCTCTTATCTCTGAAGTGACTCATGCACACCCTTTTACAGTCAGTGTGTGACAGCATACTGACCAGTTCAAATTCCATCACCTTGGTGACTCACCTGAGGCATGGTAGCCTATAGATGCTGAAGATGTATTAGATGCCTTTAAAAATATTCACTAGGTTGCCTTTGAAAAAAAACACACACACACACAAATGAAAACGAAAAATAAACCATGACAAGGTGATTAATTAACAGTGCTTTTTAATTAAATGTCGTTAACAGAACAGGCTATTTCAAAGGGTGGCTTTTGTTGGTCGGCTTTCATTTGCGGGTACCTAACGACGGGACCAATCAAAGGACCCCCGTTGGCTAAGCTCTGGAGCAGTGGGCAGCGTCATAAAGGCCACCAACAGAGCCGAGGGCTACACCCCCCTCCTCCTCTCTTTCTTTCTTTTTTTTTCTCGCTCTCCTGATTCATCTCTTCCCTGCTCTCTGTCTTCTGTTCTTCTCTCTCTCTCTCGTCTCTCTCTCTCGTCTCTCTCTCTCTCTCTCTCTCTTCTCTTTTCTTCTCCTCCTTGAGTTCCCCCTATTCTCTTCCCCACAATTTCCTGTTGCTGTGTGTGTGTTCCTGAACAGTCTGTGGTGTGTGTGGTGTGTGTATGGTGTGTGTGTGTGTGTTAGAGAGAGAGAGAGAGAGAGAGCGAGAGAGAGAGAGAGAGAGAGAGAGAGAGAGAGAGAGAGAGAGAGAGAGAGAGAGAGAGAGAGAGAGAGAGAGAGATTATCTGGGCTGGATGGAAGAGGACAAAAGAGGTGTGATGTTTAGGCTCTGGTCCATCAGCTCATCCGCGCTCACACTTGATGGGCTTTGTGTGTGTGTGTGTGTGTGTGTGTGTGTGTGTGTGCGTGAGTGTGAGCATGTGTGTGCAAGGGACTAAAGGTGTACATGTGTGTACATTTTATAGTGGGATTCTGTTTGAAAAAGAAATGTTTCCTTTTGTGTACTTTTTTTCTTTTTGAGTCTGTTTTGTGTGAGTAGGGATGTGTATTATATACTTGTGTGTGTGGTGTGTGTATTTGAGTGTATGTGTGTGTTCTATGTGTGTTTGTGCAATGTGTATGTGTGACACAATTGAGTAAGGCCATGTTATGAGTCTGGTCTGGGTCCCAAAACAAGGCGGCTAAACCCTGTCATTTTCTGGCTGGACCTGTAATTATGAGATATGACTGACTTTTCTATATTCAGAAAACAATCATCACCAGCTACAAGTTTTCAGGGTTTGGCCAAAGCCAACACAACACTGTATTCATGTGACACTGCCCCCAAAAGGATTAGAAAAGAATACTGATCCTAGGCTGCCAAGTCATGTTGATATTTTTTTGCTATGGTTCCTGCTTTACCTTACTTTATGGAGCAGGTTCTGGTTGGTCCAAGTTCTTTTGATGCCGAGTTGTCATTTCCTTACATTTGAGTAGCCAAATTTGATTGGTTCATAATTGACATGTATGTCGTTGCTGTCCCAGTTACGTCTAGAAGTGGCTTGTTTGGCTAGGTTTTGTTTTTGATCACATGGAATTGCCTTTGTTCAGTGGACTTATTTTAATGTTGGTTGTGGTCACTTTGGCCACGGTGTTTTTCTGCTGTTCCAAGTTAAATGACTGAGGTAATGTGTTTAGAAACACTAGGAACAGTATGCAGAGTCATATGTGTGGCTTCTTCTCTCATCTGTTAGATTATGATCTCTTTAGAGTTTTGGTTCTCAGAGGGTCCGCAACATTTTGGCAGGGTGTCTGTGAAAATACTTCCTACAAATTATAAACTATACTTACGGAGAGAGAAATACTAAAACACTTTTTATGAACTATTTTAGAAGGAGTAGGACTACAGGAAATGGCTCCTGCGCTGTCAAGTTTGGCCAAATCCAATCCAATCCAATAACATGCCTATTTAAAAAAGTTGTGGTAGAGGCAAAATATGCTTTCTAAGAGTTCAAAAGCATCTGAAGGCTATAAATTTGGTATGCGATTATGAAGGGTCTTTGAAAAAATTCTGCTCCATGAGGAGTCCCTAGCCCAATAAAGTTTGGGAACCCCTGCTTTACAGTACTGTATACATTTAGACCTACATGGATGGAAATCAAGTTACACTAAAAACCTTTTCTTTGAATTTAAAGTCAGTCTCCTTCATGTTTTTCTTGTTGTTAGATAAACAACAGGTCTTCCTCTGTGTTCTTCCTCTATTGTACTGTATGTTTCTGAAAAATAGTCATAATGTAGATCAGACCAAGCTCTCTCTCTCTCTCTCTCTCTCTCTCTCTCTCACTCACACACACACACACACACACACACACACACACACACACACACACACACAGTACGTGCTGTTTTTGACATTCTGCACACATGCCATCCACACACACAGCCTCTCCATGTGAAGGTGGAGTGGCTACGTGCAGGAGGGAGCAGAGAAGCTATAAGATGTACAGAAGTGTTTGACCACCTGCTGCTTTTGCCTTTGTTTGAACCTTGTAAACCTTGTGTAGGATCCTGTGGAAACAAACAATTACACAACTGTCTGAGTAGGCTACAAGAGATGGCATATTTCTTTGGTCTATGTGTCTGTGTGTGTGTGTGTGTGTGTGTGTGTGTGTGTGTGTGTGTGTGTGTGTGTGTGTGTGTGTGTGTGTGTGTGTGTGTGAGAGAGAGAGAGAGTGTGTGAGAGAGAGAGAGAGAGAGAGAGAGAGAGAGAGAGAGAGAGAGAGAGAGAGAGAGAGAGAGAGAGAGAGAGAGAGAGAGAGAGGAAGAGAGAGAAAGAGAGAGGAAGAGACAGAAAGGGAGGGAGAGAGGAGTCTGTTTGCAGCTGGAGGGTCTCACATGAGCCGGTACCCTGCAGTGAAAGCCAATTAATGTTTCAGGAGCCCATGCTGAAGTTTGGTGTGTGTGTGTGTGTGTGTGTGTGTGTGTGTGTGTGTGTGTGTGTGTGTGTGTGTGTGTGTGTGTGTGTGTGTGTGTGTGTGTGTGTGTGTGTGTGTGTGTGTGTGTGTGTGAGTGTGTGTGTGTGTGTGTGTGTGTGTGTGTGTGTGTGCGTGTGTGTTTTCTGAGATCCTCATAGATCCCTGGAAATATTAATGTGGCTGGACATAGAACCTCGTGATGGAGCGCTTCTCGCCTATAACAAATGGCTGCAGACAGACACATAATTGTCTGCACATACACACTCACACACACACACACACACACACACACACACACACACACACACACTCACAAACTTCAGCATGGGCTCCTGAAATACACAGAAGTTATTATTTGGTTAATAACTTCGACAGTTAAAAAATGTGCAAATATGTTTTTACTGCTCATGCAGAAATTTGTCCTCATGTGAACCTGCAACACACCAAGCTTCAGACAGCAACAGAAATACAGCATTGGTCTTCGGTTCATCAACACATCACATGAACTTTTGACGACATTAGACTGCATGATGATAATGCAAACCATACCACTTTCAAGACATACATAACAAACTTAATATTTCACTAGGGTTTTCACTATGAGTTTATGCAGTTCTGCAAGCAATAGAAAACCAGAGCATTAAAATAAAACATAGCCGTCTGCTGATAAGCAAGGCTGTCACTTTCTTCTTATTGGGATGTAGTAGTTCTATTATCTCATTTCTGCGTGTGATCTCTTGGACTGCTGTTTCCGCCAAGCTATCATATCAGCTTCTGCCACATTTCCCCCAACTCTGAAGAGCATGAGAAATCAACAATGCTTCTAGAACCATCTCAGACATTCCAGAATCCGCATGAATTCAGCCCTCCACTCAGCAGTAACCTGTCAATCATCCCTTTGTGGGCTTACAAATCCCCCGACCATTTTCTCTAGTGGGAGTGTGAGACTGTCTCAAGGAAGTGGGTGCTCTTTCATAGCCATTGTATGTGAAGAGTTACAGCTATGACACACTAGTCCTCAATGACATGTGAAGCCATTCTCTCTCTGTGTGTGTGTATGTGTGTGCGTGTGTGTGTGGTGTGTGTGTGCGTGTGTGTGTGTATGTGTGTGTGTGTGTGTGTGTGTGTGTGTGTGTGTGTGCTTGTAACCTTGGAGACAGGACAGGTGTGGAGGCCGACAGATTCTCCTCGTGTCAGCCACCACCCCGTTTCATTTCCTGTGCAGGTGAGGGCCCTACTGTAGGGCGAGCCGAGCACCCAGTCTGTTGAACTGACCGACCAAAGAACGAAGCCGCAGCGCTTGAAGTATGTTATGGTGACTCAGTCGGTCCCAACCATGTGATAGGATTGTACTCGAGATGGGGCATTCTTGGGTCTAACTCAGTGGTTCTCAAAGTGTGGTCCGGGGACCACTGGTGGTCCGCGAGCAAGCTCAAGTTGTCCGTGAGATGATTACCATAAAAATATGTGAATATAGCATGTATCATTATT
>JAODXP020000671.1:5000-10000 GCA_027497455.2 Sardinella longiceps | reverse complement strand
TCTCTCTCTCTCTCTCACACGCAAACACACACACAAACTCACACACACACACACACACACACACACACACCAACACTCATTCAATAGGATCGCCCTTGGCTCTCTCTCTCTCTCTCGCAGACACACTCACACACACACACACACCAACAGTCATTCAATAGGATCGCCCTGTGCTCTCTCTCTCTCTCTCTCTCTTACACACACACACACACACACACACACACACACACACACGGTGAGTGTGTGCACAAGAGAGTAGTAGCAGTATTAGCTACCTAAAGGAGCATTTGTGTGTGTGTGTGTGTGTGTGTGTGTGTGTGTGTAGTGTGGCTTACCGCCACCCTATCTTTCTTATATGTGTTGTGTGTGTGTGTGTGTGTGTGTGTGTGTGTGTGTGTGTGTCAGGCCTAGCTATCCTACCTTTCATATATGTACATGTATATATATGTGTGTGTGTGTGTGTGTGTGTGTGTGTGTGTGTCGAGCCTAGCCACCCTACCTTTCATATGTGTGTGTGTGTGTGTGTGTGTGTGTGTGTTCAATCTCTTCCAGCTCCAAGAAAGAGAAGGATGGAGAGAAAAAGGCTTTCACACACACACACAAACACACACACTCTCACTCTCACTCTCACACACACACACACACACACACACACACACACACACACACACACACACACACACAACCACACTCAAATACACTAACACAACCAATAAATAAGACCAACACAGGCAAACACAACACACACACACACACACACACACACACACACACACACACACACACACACACACATATATATTAACACAAGCACACACATACATATGTATATATCAACACAAGCACACACACACACACACACACACACACACACACACACACACACACACAAGCACACACACACAGTAACTTTTATATATCAGGGATGCAAACAGCGCGCCTTTTGGCGGATGCCGCCTTTTTCACTGGCTGTCTGGGGGACTTTTGTGAATCATGCAGATCCGAGGAGTGTTTTTTTTTTGGGGGTGGGGGGGTCTGAGGTGTGTGATTGTGTAGTAGTGCAGACGCGTTTGACCTGGCCATTCAATTCGAGGCTGAAGCCCTGTCAAGTTTGGCTTGACAGCAATAAATGCAACAGAGTCGGTGAAAACCGCTACAAAATCTGTTCTGACACGCATGCAATAATTTTGCTGCAAATTCCACGTCTTTCAGATGCATATGCCTGTAGTGCATCGCAATGCCAACGTTTGCAGACCTTGTTTTTATCCATAAGAAAAGTTGGTCCGTCTCATCCGCTGTTAAACACAGCCCAATTATAGGCTACATGCGTAATGCACCCGACTGGCTTTAAACCTTTCCCATGGGAGGAGTTCGCAACAGTCAAACATTGTTTAAGCTACGCAATCAGCTGATCCGATAGTTCGGGCATTCGGACATCTCTCACATATATCTCTCTGCATATTGTTCCATTCATTCATAGTTCCATTTCTTCTCGTTCATGCACGCGCGCACGGGGTTTCCTGCAGTGCATTTAGGCGGCTACCTTGCTAAAATCTGCCCCCGCCTTGTCATATCCCCGGACTTGTTTTTTTTTTTTTTTGTTTTGTTTTTTTTACGCATTGGCCCAGCCTATATATGGAAGCCCATTTCCGCCAGTAAAAAAAAGTGGTCTGAAAAAATCCAAATTATGAGATAAAAAGTCACAATTTTGAGATTAAACCAATGGGAAATGAAGTCTAAATTTTGATAATGATAGTTAAAATTATTAGAAACAAGTGACAAATAGCATTTATTCATCAAGTTGAATTTAATTCAGTGACAAGTTATGATTTACATTTACATTTACATTTATGCATTTAGCAGACGCTTTTATCCAAAGCGACTTACATTTGTCAACTATTAACTTCAGGGCAAGTAGAGTGCCCTAGAGCAACTCAGGGTTAAGTGCCTTGCTCAAAGGCACAACGATGGTAGCCGGGATTTGAACCCACAACTTGCTGTACTGCTGCAACTTGCAACTTGCTGTACTGCAAGTAGCCTAATTGGTACAATGTCAGGTGACAAATTGGGCTACTTAATGACTTTAGAAGCCAATAGCCTTGAGGCAAAGGTTTCTTTTTTTATATCATTGATAGTCTATTGCTGTTTAAAACCTCAAAATTAAGTTCCAGAAATCCGCAGTCCAGAAAGGCGGAGTTCCAGGCTTCTCGGGATGTCTGGAACACATCGGAGTTCTCAGTCAGATGATCCGTGAGGCCAAGGCCAGCAAAGGCAACCTGACTGTTGTCTGGCTGGATCTGGCCAATGCTTATGGGTCAATCCCTCACGCCCTCATTCAAGCAGCATTAGAACACTACCACATCCCTCAGCACATCAAGGGAATGATCACCAGCTACCTTGGCGGCATCCAGCTACGATTCAAGACGGCCCTTTTTACGACACAGTGGCAGAGTCTTCAAAAGGGGATTGTAACTGGCTGCACAATTTCCCCTATCCTGTTTGTCATGGGAATGAACCTCCTGATAACAGCTGCAGAGAAGGAGGCTCGTGGTCCAAAGATGGAGTCAGGCATCCGACAACCCCCAATAAGGGGTTATATGGATGACTTGACTGTGATGACCACAACCCATGTCGAGGCAAGGTGGGTGATAACCGTCCTGGACCACATGGTGACGTGGGCCAGGATGAAGTTTAAACCGAAGAAATCAAGGAGCATGGTGATCAGAAATGGGAAACTGACCAGCAGGTTCAAGCTGCGTGTCCAGGAGGAAGTGATACCATCGATAGAGGAGAATCCAATCAAATGCTTGGGAAAGTGGTTCGATGAATCACTAACCGACAAGAATAACATCACCAGTATGGAAAAGCAGACAGAGGAGTGGCTCAGGAGGATCGAGAAATCAGGACTCCCTGGGAAGTTTAAAGCATGGCTTTACCAGCATGGGCTGTTGCCAAGACTCATGTGGCTGCTGACTGTGTATGAGGTACCGATGACATGTGTTGAAGGAGTGGAGAAGAAGATCAACAAACACCTCCGAAGGTGGTTGGGCATCCCTCCAAGCTTCACTGCAGTAGGTCTCTATATAAGATCAGGGCAGCTTCAACTTCCACTGTCATCTGTCGTGGAGGAATTTAAAGTAGCCAAGTGCAGAGTCGTAATGACATACAGGGACTCTCAGGATGACCAAGTCAGCCAGGCAGGCATCACCACAAGATCAGGACGCAAGTGGGCAGCGGACACATCCGTCACACAGGCTGAAAGCACACTGAAGCTACGTGATATCATTGGAGCACCATGCATAGGAAGGCAGGGACTTGGCAGCACCCATTTCCAACAGTGGAGGAAGGCCGGAGCTAGAGACAGAAGGGCCATGATCCAAGAGGAGGTGCGAAACCTTGAAGAGGAAGGGTGGAGATCAAGGGCAGTGGAGCTGGTTTCGCAAGGAGCCTGGACTAAGTGGGACCTGCCCAAGAGGAAGATCACTTGGGCCGACTTGTGGAGACTGGAGCCATTTCGTATTTCTTTCTTGCTAAGATCTGTGTATGACACACTCCCAACTCCAACAAACTTGTTTAGGTGGGGGATGAGGGAGGACCCAGCATGCAAGCTCTGTGGGGAAAGGGGCACCATGGCACACATCCTCTCTGGGTGTAAAACTGCTCTCACCCAAGGAAGGTACAGGTGGCGCCATGACAAGGTGCTCATGGCTCTAGCGGACACCTTAGAGCGGGAAAGAAAGAAGAAACGGCAACCACTCCAGAAAACATCGGTCCGGTTTGTGAGGGAGGGAGAGAATGCCACCAGCCACAGTGACTGCAAGAACCAGCCTGCTTCAAAAGGCCCAATCATGGGAGATGAAGGTTGACCTGGGAGGAAGGCTGCAGTTTCCTCAGGTTGTTCAGACAACCCTGAGGCCGGATGTGGTTCTGTGGTCTGAAGAGAGGAGAAAGATCATCCTCATAGAACTCACAGTCCCATGGGAAGAGGGGTGCGAACAGGCCTTTGAAAGAAAAAGTGCCAAATACCAAGACCTGTTGCAAGACTGTAGAGAGAAAGGATGGCAGGCATGGCTGTTCCCGGTGGAGGTCGGCTGTAGAGGATTCCCTGCTCAATCGGTGTGGAGAATGTTCACAGCCATTGGAGTGACGGGGAAGGAGAGGAAGACGGCCATTCACAGGATGGGGAGGCAGCAGAGAGAGCCTCTTGCTGGCTATGGAGCAGGAGAGAGGAGGTGAGCTGGAAGCCAGGAGGGGAGATGGGCAGTGACTTGGCCACCACTGCCGACCCACCATTGGGAGGGTGTTGCGGATGAGGGTCGAAACACCCAATGAGCAATGGGTACCGCCTGATGACATCAACCCCTCCTGGCCAAGGCTATATCCATCTAAGGTGGATGAAAAATGAAAGCATCTTCGGATGTATAATGCAACTATCCCACTACCTGATTGATTGTTGAAATAATCAACATAATAGGCTACTCGATTCCAAAAATATATGATGGCATTAACTAGCCTACATCATTTATTTGTTCAGTACATAAAATAAGGCTGTGGCAGATTTAGGCCCCCATTGGGCAACGCCCCCTCTGCCCTGGTCATATATACCCACCCTGGTGCGACCCTGGCGTTGATCATCGCCCCATCCCCCCTGGTCATCTACCCGCCCTGCCGGTCATCATCACTCGCCAGGGCGACGCCCCCTCCCCTGGTCAATCTCACTCCTTTTTGACCATACCTCTGTTTGCATCCCTGATATATTAACACACACACACACACACACACACACACACACACACACACACACACACACACACACACACAGTTGAGTAAAGTGAAGCCCATTACTGAGAAGGATTAAGATGCCACATTAAACGGCAAGGAGGGAGAGAGGGAGAGAGAGAGAGATGAGAGAAAGAGAGAGAGAGATGAGAGAAAGAGAGAGAGAGATGAGAGAAAGAGAGAGAGAGAGAGAGAGAGAGAGAGAGCTGAGAGAAAGAGGC